>JAKOGH010000880.1:0-239872 GCA_024811115.1 Terana coerulea
TCACAGATGAAACCAATCAGCCTTGCTGAAGACGGAATCGGCGCAATCTGCCTTTGCTTGCGCGCCCTGCTTGCGCTTCCTCAGTCCAGTCTGCTCTAGGCACGGCGGGCGAGCTGAGATGCTGGCGTAAATCAGCTCGCTTGCAACGTTGACGCGTTGTTCGAACTGCGATTGAGCCGAGACGCATCAGTCTGCGTTAATTCTATATTGGTTAGTTGTTGACTGTGACATGGATTAGCCTCTTACCTTCATCCAAGCACGTCAACCACGAGCGGCGACGGCAGGGTGGCTCTGACTTGATTCGTGGCCGGCTTCCCACCGATTACAGCATGCATCCGTACTAGGTAAGCGTTCCCCAGCCAGGCCGCCGATGAATCTGGCAGCGACGACAGCGCGCAACGACCCGAGCGCAAGGGTCGGGCCAGGCTTCTAATGCGCAATGTTGACGACTGGCCGCTTGCGTACTGTGCCGCATGCGCGGATCGCAGAGGGCTGGACGTGCGCTCTCCGTGTGCATGTATTCAATTGGATCTGCAGTTCGCTGCCAAATGAGAATAAAACTAATGAGCAGCGGCAAAGCGCAAGCAGACAGGAACCAAGCTCACGGATCAAATCCTTCGGGATTGTGAGGGAATATGCAACGTCGGCCGCAAGCACCTTACGCCCGCTGAAGATGGTGCCTGTGCTCCAAAAAGCAGGCGTTGCGAGGCACAGAGGGCCGCGTGGCAGTAGAAGCGAGCCGCAGGATAGACGGTGACAAACAAGTAGCGCTTCCGCTCTTTCTACTTGCTTGATTGTTGCTACGGGTCCTCGTATATTCTAATCACCCTCGCCGCTAGTTTGGAGACATCTGAACTTGAACACCGCTTGCAGGACTTGGCTAAGTCGGGTTCAGGGAACTTGAACGACTCGCTCCTGCTTAGGGCACTTATTGCTGCCGCAGGCTAGCCGTCCAGATTCCCATATTCGAGTATCTTCCAGCATGCAGCTTTCGCCAACATGTGGGACGAGACGGAGTGTTGGGCCAGTTGACACGGTTGCGGAGGATTGAGCAGGTTGAACGTGAGAGCAGCCCGGAAGCGCTTAGACGCCCGCGTCGATTTCGGATCTGGTAATTTGGCTCTTTGTGGCGTCGGCGTTAACCCACCCACGTCGCTTGCTCTCAACCATTGAAACAGACACCTGAGATGGCGTTTTGTTCACGCGTATCTCCATGTGGCTACGTGTCAGGTTGATGTGAAACTGGACTGCAACTGCAGTGACCGTGGCGACGTGGTTTCTACGAGTGGAAGTCGCCACGTATACGAGTTTCAAGCTCATTCAATATACCGGAATATTGGCGAAAGCCCAGAGAAGCAAGACGTGTTAACGCAGCTCCGTTTACCTCTCAATTCGCCGGCTTCGGCCTTCGGCCAATGATTGCGAGGCGGCGAGGGTCCCGGTGGGATGTTATCTGTGAGGGGAGTGCGATCGCGTGTCTGATCCAATGTACGTGCACCGTGCCCCAGGGTATCCACGACCTCACGCTAAGCTACTGTAGGATCGTCAGAGCGTAGAAAATTGACAAAGACGCGGGGAGTAGTCTCTCGCTGAACGTGGCGGTGGCAAATGCTTTAGAATACGCCCACTGAACGTCAAGATTGGACGGTGTTTATATCACGATCATGTCGTCTTAGTATTAGGAAGCAGCCGCTGTGGTGCACATCTCCCTTTTGTGGCTAGTTCAAGAGACTTTGGCTGCGACCATGCCGACGTCTCAAATATCTGGCCTTTGCACCGTCCGTTTGATGCAAGGACTCGGAGATACCACGGCAGCATCGAAAATCACTTTGCGAAGACCAGACGAACCTGGGACTTGAGTGTGTATTTCTCAGTATAAATGAAGTGAGGGAATGAGCAATTACTGCCAAACAGCTGTTCTGACATGTCTCCTACCTCACGTCGTACCGTCGCATCCATCACGCTCGAAGAGCACGTTCGGCTGCAAGAAGAACTGCTTGAAGCTCAAAGACAAAAGACAGCGTCGAAGCGGGGCAAGACAGTCACATCCGGTGAGTGCTTGTGTCAATGTTTGCTAGTGCTCAGTCTCTAACTCGAGCACTCTGCAGTGACGTCGTATAAAGGTCAAGTCCGCACACTGCGCCGCAGAATTAATCTGCTTGCTGGCCGCCTCTTGTGTACGTCATGCCGTTCGATTAGAGGCTATGTTGCTGACAACCTGTTTTGGCAGCCGAAGCGTCTGGTGTCCCAAGAAGTCGGATGACCTGGGCCGTGACCTCCTTCGGTGACAACCAGATCATCTGGCTTCACAAAGGCCTGACAGTGCGCGGCTGGCCGGCTGACATTGCCTTCGGCAATCCGCAAGACAGCGGGTGCCTCGACGAGCTGAACCGGATTCACGCCGGCTTTGAGGGTGGGCGCATCTATTTTGCGAAGCTCACTCGCGCAGAGTCCGACGGACTCGGGCCCAAGGAGTTTTGCCAACGGCACGGCGGTGGGGCTGTGACAAGCGAGCGGATGCGTTCGTCACGCGTCCGTACCGCCCTCGTGCAACGCGGTCCAGGAGGAAGACACGCCAGGATCACATTAAGACGGCGGAGATTGTGATAGAGTCGCCGTAGGCCCTTGATTGGTTACGTAGCTTGCTGTTAATATTGGTGAAATTTTGGCAGGCCTGTGAGTGCTGAGCGCTGAATACTGAGTACTGAGCATGCCAAAGTGCCACGTGAGGATTTCTCGCACTGTCGTTGATCTTTACCAAAACGGATAGTTGCGTACTGGTAGAACACATTCTTCCAGACTTGAAAATTCCTCTCGCCCAGCATCTAAACTGTGGAAAGGCTAATTGGGAGACAGACCATTTGCAGATGATCTGTTTCCCAAATAGTCCAATTTTAGTGAGATCAATGTGTTCAACGCTGTGATGTAACAGCAATACAATCAAGCGAGCCGTGTGCTTGCAGTGCCCTCAATGTCATTGGCCACTTCGGTACACTTAAGTGCGCCAAATCTGACCCTGGAGTCCATCAACAGAGCTCAGTGGCAGTGGAGCGGTATCGTCATGGGTGGGATTTTGCCACAGCATTCATTCGCCATCATTCAACTTCACGTTCAGGCAGGTGAAGCTTTCAACCACCCTGCTGGCCATTTTTATTAATAAGTCCTCGTCCGCACGTCAGGCTATTGATGTTCATTAACATTCATTGACCACCCGTACTCTGTTGAAAGCGCATGGAAGGCCGCCCACGTAGTCGCCGTCACTTCTATTTCTCCGTAATGATTGTCGCTAGCGTAAGAGTCTGGAAAGAAATCAGCACGACGAAGCGGCGCTCAACCAAGCGAAACGCGTACCTTTATCGCCCTTGTAAGCCGCTCTCGCAGACTGAAACGCGTCGGGACCATCCCTAAAATTGAGATTCACGGACTCGCAGACCAGCCATAACGCCCGCGGGACCGCGCTGCGAACACCGCCCCAAGATGCTGTCATCCACCCTTGAACCAACAACTGCCGGACGCCGACGTGACCTTCGATTTGGACTCACTGAGGCCGAGACCGTACGGAGCCACAACCCCCGCGAGACGTAGCCGCGAGCGCGGCCCTTGACATCCATCAGCTCAGTCTAAATTCACACCGCCGTCGGCTGGGCACGGTTTTCTACACAAGCGAAATGAGTGTGGTCCAGCGGCACGCGCACCGGACGAAGCACGCACCCCAAAGTTGCATTGCAAACTCGCCGTCATCGCTGGCGAGGTACGCGGGTAGGACGGCGTCGAAGCCGACTCGGAGTCGACATTCAGGGGTTCCGAGTCCATACGGAGCCACCACGCTGGCGGGATGTAGCCGCGAATACCGCTCTGAGATGTCGCTGCCACCCAGTCTCGACGAGTGCTCGTTCTCGAGTGCGTAGGCGCGATCGTGAAGTCAACATTTACGGACTCCGAGTCCACACGGAGCCATAACGCTGGCGGGACAGAGCCGCGAATGCCGCTCTCGAACACCCCAGCCGCCTGTTCTTGACGTGTTCCCATGCTTACGCGCGTCGGGCACCATCGCGTAGTTGATACCCAGGTACTCCAAGGCCGTATAGAGCCACAGCGCCCGCGAGCTGCAGCCGCAAGTGTCGTTACAGGAGACCCACGCAACCAAGCCTCGGCCCGTTCCCAGCCTTGCGCATTTTGGCACCATCGCGAGGCCGACATTCTGGGACTACGAGGCCATACGGAGCCATCACGCCCGCGGGATGCAGATGCGAGGGCTGTCGCGAGATGCTGTCACCGCCCGCTCTTGACCAGTCGCTGGGCTAGAGTGTGTCGGCCCCATCGTGACGTCCCAATCCAGAGACTACAACGCCGTACCAAGCGAAATGTGTGCCTGTATTGCCCTTGCTAGCCGCTCCCGCAGATAGAAACGCGTCGAGGCCATCCCTGAAGTCGAAATTCAGGGGCTTGCAGACCAGTCATAACGTCCGCGGGACCAAGCTGCAAACGCTGTCGCGAGATACGGTCATCCGTCCGCGAGCCGACAACGCCGGGTGCCGGCTTAGACCCACGGAGGTCGAGACCGTACGGAGCCACGATCCCCGCGAGATGTAGCCGCGAGGCCGCCCCCGAAAAGTCTCAGCTCAGTCCATGTTCACGCCGCTGTCAACTCGGCACGGTGTTCTACACAAGCGAAAATCAGCGCGGTCCAGCGGCACACACACCAAGCGAAGCACGTACATCGAAGTCGCATACTCGCCGTCGTCGCAGACCAGGTCCGCGGGTAGGATAGTGTCGCAGTGTCGAAGCCAACTCGGAGTCAAAATCCACGCGGCTCGAGCCCGTACGGAGCCACCATGCTGGCGGGATGCAGCGGCGAATACCGCTCTGAGATGCCGCAGCTGCTCGCTCTCGGCAAAGCCCACTCTCGAGTATGCCGGCACAGTCTTGAAGTCGAAATTTAGGGACTCCGAGTCCATACGGAGCCATAACGTTGGCGGGAAGGAGCCGCGAATACCGCCCCGAGATGTGGCCGCTCCCCGTGTTTGACGAGTGCCCAGGCTCATGCCCGTCCGCACGATCGCGAAGCAGAAATCCAGGGACCCCGAGCCCGTACGGAGCCGCCACGCTTGCGGGATGCAGCCGCGAATGCCGCTCTCGGACACCCCAGCCGCCTGTTCTTGACGTGTTCCCATGCTTACGCGCGTCGGGCACCATCGCGTAGTTGATACCCAGAAGGCTGTATAGAGCCACAGCGCCCGCGAGATGCAGCCGCAAGTGTTGCTACGGGAGACCCACGCAATCAGGCCTCGATCCGTTTCTGGCCTCGCGCACTTTGGCACCATCGCAAGGCCAAAAGTCAGGGACTCTGAGCCCATACGGAGCCACCACGGTACAGATGCGCTGACGTGAGATGCTGTCGCCGCCCGCTCTTGACGAGTCGCTAGGTTGGGATGCGTCGGCCCCATCGTGACGTCCTAATCCAGAGACTACAACGCCGTACCAAGCGAAATACGTGCCTGTATCGCTCTTGCTAGCCGCTGCTGCAGACTGAAACGCGTCGAAGCCATTCCTGAAGTTGAAATTCATCCACATAGCGTCCGTGGGACCGAGCTGCGAAGGCCAGCCGACAACTGTCGGATGCCGATTTAGACTCATGCAGGCCGAGATCGTACGGACCCACGATTCCTGCGAGATGTAGCCGCAAGGGCCGCCCCCGAAACAATTCAGCTCAGTCCAAGTCACATCACTGTCATCTGTGCATGGTGTTCTACACGAGCGAAAATTAGTGCAGTCCAGCAGCACGTACACCAAGCGAAGTACGTACATCGTCGTCGCAAACTCGCCGTCGTCGCTGGCCAGGTCCGCGGGTAGGACAGCGTCGCAGTGTCGAAGCCAACTCGGAGTCGAAATCCACACAGATCTAGTCCGTACGGAGCCACCACGCTGGCGGGATGGCGCCGCGAATACCGCCCCGAGATGCGGCCGCTCCCGTGTTTGACGAGTGCCCATTCTCGAGCCCGTCGGCGCGATCATGAAGTCAACATTCAGGGTCTTCGAGTTCGCACGGAGCCACCACGCTGGCGGGATGCAACCGCGAATGCCGCTTTCGGACACCCCAACGCTTGTTCTTGACATGTGCCCAGGCTCATGCCCATCGGCACCATCGCGGAGCAGAAATCCAGGGACCCCGAGCCCGTACGGAGCCGCCACGCTTGCGGGATGCAGCCGCGAGTACCGCTCTGAGACGCCGTCGCAGCCCGTTGCCGACCGCTTCTCGAGCGAGAGGTCGTTTACATCATCCTCAAGTCGATTTCTGCGGGCTCTGAGTCCATACGGAGCCATAATGCCCGCGGGACGCCGCCGCGAGTGCCGCGCTCGGATACCCCAGCCGCCTGTTCTCGGTGCACTCCCAGGCGCATGCACGTCGGCGCGATCGCGAAGGTGAAAGCCAGGGACTCCGAGTCCGCACGGAGCCACCATGCTCGCGGGATGCAGCCGCGAGTGCCGCTCTGAGGTGCTCCCGCCGCTCGTTGTTGCCAGGCTCCCAGGCAGGAGTGTGTCGATACCAGCTCCAGGTTCATGTTCACGGGCCTTGAGACCACACGGAGCCACCACGCCCGCGAGACGCTGCCGCGAGTGCCGCAACGAGCCACCCACGCCGTCACGTCTCGACGCGTTCCCAGGCGCGCGCACTTCGGCGCCGTCGCATAGTCCGAATCCAGGGGCTCCGAGTCCATACGGAGCCACCACGCCCGCGGGATGCAGCCGCGAGTGCCGCCGCGAGACGCCGTCGCTGCCTGCTCTCGACGAGCCACCAGGATGGCGCGTGTCGACCCCAGCGTGACGGCCAAATCCAGAGACGGCGGCCCCATACGGAGCCACCACGTCTGCGAGATGCAGGCGCGAGCCCCGCCCGGCCGTCGACCTTCTTCCTCTCGTGCGTGCCCGATGGCTTCATGGCCGGCATCCTGCCGCCGAACGGTACGTCGCAGTCCAGACGCTGCATTGTGTTCGCTGCTGACGCCGCGGTGCGCATCGCACAGACACACTCTATCCACATCCGGCGACCAACGTCGGCGAAGCGTGGCGGCCGTCAAGCAGTGTGAAGGGGCGGGTCCCCTGGGGAGCTGTGCGGCGGCGAGCGAGGGGCTGGCGGAGCTGGCAGCACGGTTCTCCTGGGGTGCGCCAGGACGCGCAGTGCCGCGGCCGCGTGTGTGGATCGGGTCGCGCAGGTCGCAGCCTCGCCATGGGCCGGCGGTCGGCGGCGGGGACGCACGAGCACGCACGGACGTCGCCCGGCAGCCGCACGGAGGTCGTTCGACGCCCCACCTGCGTTCGTGACGGCTGGCACGGGACGTGCAGGGCGTCGGCGGGACGGTGCCGTCGAGGCGGGTTGCATGCCTGGTGTACCGCCACGGCGGGCTGATAGGGCGACCCAGATCGCAAAGACGCTATGTGTCGCCGTCCGCCGGGCGAGATGGGTGGAATGGGGCAGCCCGACGGGGCGAGCGAGGGAGGCATGCTGCGCGCGCTGAGGGCAACGCGACGTCGGCGAGCGGCGAGCGGCGAGCGGGAGGACGAAGATGTCTTCGCAGCGGCAGAAGCGAGGGGCGTCCGCGTGCGATAGAGGCTGTCCCGTCATGGTATGTCCCATCGTTGAGGTGTCGGCCTTCCGCTTGATGATGGGGTCGCGAGGATCGCAAAGACACAACAGATCGTCGTCCGCCGGCCGACCACTTTCAACACAGCCCTCTTCCGGCGGTCATTGTGTCGTTGGGATGCGTCGAGGTACGTTGTTTTCGTGCACCCACATCGCCTTCCTGTCTGACCGACTGCCCAGATTGCGATGACACTATAGAAATGCGTCCGGCGACCGAGGTCGCGGCGCCAGGCGGTCGGTGCCCTTGCGTTCGGGGGTGGCAGCGTGCGGGGCCATGTTCGGGAGCCAAGACGGGGGTCGACGCGACCACGGCGGCGCAGCGTCAAGGCGTCCGGGCGGAGAGACGTTCTTGAGGTGGATACCGCCATCCCGTCGCATAGCCGCGTGCTTGACGGACTGCGCGTGTGCAACGGCAGTATGGCCGCTACATCTCGACGCCGTCGCGGCGGACGGCGTGTCTCGCCGCCCTTGCATCCTCTTCTTGTGCAACTCGGACGACGTCCTGAGGCAGCCATCAGCACCGTGTCAGAAGAAACGGATCGCACGAAAGCCGACGCACGACGCGCGAAGTCAGGGTCGCATACCGGCGGCGATTAGGCGCGCGTACAGCGAAGACACTACAGAACGCCGTCCCGCGAGCGAGGGGTCGCGGAAGTGCGTCTGCGAGAACTACCGATGCATCAGCAAGCTGTCGAAGCAAAGAGGAGAGCGCAGAGGGCGCACGAGATGCATCATCCCGGAGGCAGCCGTTTGACAAAGTGGGCATGTATCGAGCGCCGGCGAGCGAGACCGCGGGCGGGCGGTGTGGCGACTTTGTGCGTGGGCCGTTGCGTCTGCGTGTGTGCGTCCTGCAACGGAGACCACGACGGAGCGGGCTTGGGGCGGGGTTCTGGCCGAATCCGCGCAAACGGGTAAGCACACATGCAAAGCGGTCAGTCTGCATTCAAGCTCACCCAACGTCGAGGACAGATCCCCAGAACGGTCCCACCTGCACGCGCGAAGCTCAAACCGCGGGCAGAATGGCGCGAGACGACAGAAGGCCGTCCCGCGAGCGAAGCGCGTCCGCGACAGCCATGTTCCCGCCTGCATACAGTCAGCACACGGGCAGACCGCGGTGTGCCAAGGACGCACCTGCAGCGCGCGATTCCGCCGGAGGAGCACGTCCCACATGACCAGCGCCGTCGCGTCCTGACCGTAGAATAGCGTTGGAGTCCCGATGGCGGCGAGAGGAGTGCACAGCGAAGGAGGCCGGAGCCGAGAGAGCGCGATGGCAGGGAAGCGTGGTCGCGGCGAGGACACGCGTGCCATGCGCACTGCGTCATCCCTGCGTCATCGTAGTTGCATTGTAGCACCCAGAATGCTCCCCTGTATCACTGTACTACCCACAATGCTCCCTGTGTCATTGTACTAGCCAGAATGTAGTACCCAGAATGCTCCCTGACGAGTGCAAGTAGTTCGAGCCGATTGCCGGCCAGAGGGCGAAGCTACGGAGGGAACAACCATCGCAGACGCCCTGTCGTGATCAGCCGGGGACACGTCACGGCACGCGTTACATCGCGCGGCGTGGGGCTCACACCGTTCCGTGTCACGCTCATTAGCAGGCTGCCTCCTCCCCTCTCTGCTTTCTGTCCACGCGTGACACATACACTATGCCAACTCCGACGAAACATAAAACAAAAGTCCGCCGGGGCGAGCGAAGGAACACAAGCCGTCCTCTCCTCCTACTTCTCATCCAGCCCAAAGTCTTCGCCGCTCCGCCCATCCCACAACCAACCGCGCGGCCAGCGCAGGGAGCGGTCACCTGTAGTCGACCTCACAGCCGACTCAGGCTCGGACAGCGAGCTATGGGCACAGGTCGCAGAGGCAGAGGGCAGAGAGCCCCCTCCCGAAGAAGCGAAAGGTCAGCGAGGTGCCCGCACGGGCGAGTGGTCGTCACACAGCGGATGAGAGGTCAAAACCGGATTCTCGACCAGCACCGCCAGAAAACGCTTTGGAAAACAATTCATCCATAGCTCAGTACCGATTTGACACCGCTGCGTCTGGCAGCACGTCGACGTCCCACCAGCCGGATGGCGACGTAGCGCGCAAACGGTTTCACGACCGCGCGAAGCGCATACTTCTCGGGGACAACAACGTCCTCAGAGCGACACCTACAAGCGGAAGCCGCCGACCTCGGACCGCCCTAGCGACGATGAAGATGCCGATGAAGATGTAGATGAGGTTGGAGAGGCAGCTGAGAGCCAAGCCGGGAAGATGTCGTACGAGGAGCTCATGGCGAACTTCAACAAGAGCAACGCTTCCGCAAAGGGCAAGGGTAAAGGAAAGCCAAGGCGAAAGGGAAGGACGCTGGCCCTAGTCAATCCCGGAGAGCAGGAACGAAGAAGGCTGTCGAAATTGGACCTAGTGGCAAGGCCTACACACCATTGGAGCTCCAGGTACGTCGTTTCTCTGAGTGCTTTTATGGACGCCGTACCTGACACGTCGTTCGCGATTAGGTAAAGGAGCTCAAGAAGAGGCATCCCAAGATGCTGCTCATGTTCGAAGTCGGATACAAGTTCTACTTCTACGAAGAGGACGCTCAGGTATGGCCACTTCGCCCTCCCATTCTAATGGAAATCTGACTCATAATAACTCCTGAATGTTTCCCATGCAGATTGTTGCAAAGCTTCTCGGCATTGTCTGCTATGCCAAGCGGAACTTACGAATGGCCGGCTTTCCCGTGCATCGGCGGGAGGTGCACCTAAAGAAGTGCGTTGCACCACAGATTTTCTCCCCGGATCTCACGACTGACCATACTTAACGTTGGCAGATTGCTCTCGCAGGGATATAAAGTCGGCGTCGTGACACAGACAGAGACCGCCGCGCTTAAGAAGGTGGGCGAGACGCGGAACGAGCTGTTCGACCGGCAGATCACCTCATTATACACCGCCGCTACGTACGTCCTTCCCTTGCCGCTGTCTTGGATCCTGCTCATAAGAAATTTTAGGTACGTCGACGAGCTCACGTCGGTTGACATATCGTCGGCTGGATCTCCGCCGCTCGTCTGCATCACCGAGAAGCGTCAGGGCACCAGCACAGATGCGAAGGTGGAAGTTGCGCTGGTGAGCATCTGCGCTGCGACAGGAGAAGTCATGTGGGACTTGTTCGATGGTCAGTCGACTCCGACAGTCTTCACATATAACAAGGGAAAGCTGATGAATAACTTTAGACAACCATATGCGTACGGAGCTGGAGGTACGTGTGTATAAAGAGAGAGAAGGGACTGGCAGACTCAACGAAAATACTAGACCAGGCTGGTGCATATCACGCCTGCGGAGCTGCTCCTACCCACTGAGGGACTGAGCAAGGCGACGGAGAATATGCTCGCGCATTACACCGAGTACGTCGCTCTGGCTGCGCAGACCATGTCGGCATTCCTGACGGGCGACTTGCGCCATGCTGCAGGCACGGGCACTCGGAGCACAAGGTCCGTGTGGAACGGTTCGAGTGTGTCATGGGGTACACGGAAGCGTTCGACTACGTCACGAAGTTCTACGCTGAGAAAAGCAAGGACGCGACGTTGGACGGCGCGTCCTCTCAGCCCTCCGTGGAAGCATCGGGCTCTGGCTCGTCAACCCAAGCTGACGATGGTAAGTATTCGTCTTTTCCCCCGTTTAGTCCAATAATTTACGATCCGTTCAGATAATCAAGAACAACAGCACACCGCCGTTGTCCCTGCGCTCGCGGCCTTTCCGCGGGCTGTGCTCGCTTGCGCTCGCGCAACTCGTGCGCTACCTCTCCGGGTTCGATGTCGCCGGACGCCCTTTTGCAGACACGTTTCTTCACGCGCTTTACCGAACGGACGTGCATGTTACTTAACGGGAATACCGTCACAAATCTGTGCGTCCTTCCGCGCTCTTCTATTTTGCCTGCATTGGGAAAGTTCTAACACGGGCGTATGCAGCGAGATTTATAGAAACGAGACAGACTACACGAAGTATGGCTCGCTACTATGGGTGCTTGACCACACAACCACCAAGTTCGGGGCGCGGCTGCTGAGAGAATGGATCGGACGGCCGCTGGTGGATAAGGCGTGCGCTAACTTCCACATCTCGTCATTGAATACACATTCACAACTGCCTGGGATATTCAGGGCCTTGACGGCGCGCACGGACGCTATTGCCGAGATTCTCGACACGCACAGCCCAGCCCTGACCGTGCTCCGCGCACTCCTGCGCGGCCTACCGGACCTTGCGCGCGGGCTGTCGCGGATCCAGTACGGAAAGGTACTAAAATCCCTCGCTGACTGTATCTTAGGACGGCGTTGTTAATATGTTTGTCAGTGTACCCCGCAAGAGCTCGCAACGCTCCTACCGGCGTTTGCCAAGATCGGCAACGCGTTCCACCCATCGCGCCTCCCCGCTTCGCAGCTGTCGGCCTCACAAGCATCGCAGTCGACGTCGTCCTCCCAGGTACCCGCACCGTTTGAGTCACCGGTGCTGAACGACGTAATTGCGGCGCTGCCGAGGCTAAAGGCGCCGATAGATGAGCTCCTGAATGCGGTGGACTTGAAGATGGCGAAGGAGGGGACGAAGGAGAGTATGTGGAAGGATATGGAGAGGGTACCAGAGGTGGATGGCCTGCTTGTCGTAAGTGTCACTTTGACTAGATGAGCGGGTGTTGTACTGATAGCGTTGGGTATAGAATATTCAGATTGTCGAGTCTGAGCTGGTGGACGAGCTTAAGAGGAGTGAGTACATCCCGACTCGGGTTTAGACACAAGGCTGAGAAAGGACAGTCAGGAAGCAGCTCAGGCGGCCGGCCTTGCAATACAGCGCTGTAAATGGCGAGGAGGTAAAGTTTGCATAACAACTATTGGTGAATGTATGCTGATGGAATGGATCTCTACCAAGTATCTCATCGAACTCAAGAAGTCCGAACATCCCGAGCTCCCGACCGACTGGCGTGTCATCTCAGCGTGCGCTTTATTCGTGTTCTCCTCGACGAATAGTTTCCTTACTGTTATCCAGCACGCGCGCCGTTCGGCGCTTCCGTACGCCTACCATCTCCACGAAGCTTGCCGAACGCGCACAATTACAAGAGTCGCTCGAGGCCGCGGCCAACACCGCTTACCGCGCCTTTCTCGAGGAGATCACGGACAACTACTACGCAATCCTGCGAGACGCGGTGAACAAGCTCGCTGTCGCGGACTGCCTCCTCAGCCTCGCGGTCGTCGCTGTGCAGGAGGGGTACGTCCGGCCCCAGTTCGTCGACGCCGACGACGGCGGGGCGTTGGAGATACAGGAGGGGCGGCACCCGATGATTGAGAAGTTCCGCGAGCTGGTGTTCATACCGAACACGGTTACGATGGCCAACGGGCACCTCGGGCACAAGATCATCACGGGGCCGAACATGGGTGGGAAGAGCAGCGTCGTGCGGATGATTGCGCTGTGTGCGATTGTAAGTGGCTGCGCGGTTCGAGAGGCTGGGTGTATGCGTGCTGAAGGGCGTGCAGATGGCGCAAATTGGGTCGTATGTCCCCGCGCAGGCGATGCGGTTGGGGATGTTGGATGGAATCTTGATCAGGATGGGAGGTATGTGGTTGTTGTTGCTTGAGAGCGACCTTGGTGCTAATGTCCCGGTGCATTGTAGCAATGGATGAGCTGGCTCGGGGGCGGTCGACATTCATGGTCGAGATGCAAGAAACGAGCGACATCCTTCAGCTCGCGACACCTCGCTCGCTCGTCATCCTCGACGAACTAGGTCGCGGGACATCGACCTTCGACGGCGTAAGCGTGCCTTCTCTCGCTCACTTCCGCATTGTTGACGCATTTCCTCAACAGATGGCAATCGCCAGCGCAGTCCTGCAGCATCTTGTCACCACTGTCCGCTGCAAGACGCTCTTCATCACGCACTACCCCCTGCTTGCGTCGTCCCTCGCCACCATGTTCCCCGCGGACGTGGAGAATTTGCACATGGGGTACACCGAGGACACGCGCATCGACGGCGTGCGTCAGGTCGACGTTCCTGTACGAGCTGCGTCGGGGGCTTGCAGAGCGCAGCTTTGGCGTGGAGTGTGCGCGGCTTGCCGGGCTGAATGAGCGTATTCTGAGGCGAGCGCAGGGCATGGCAGGAGACGATGGAGGAGGCAGTAGAGAAGAGGCGGAGAATCACTAAGTACGCACAGCTTAATTCCTTTGCCTCAAATGTTGCTGATGGGATTGCGGCTATTTTTAGGGCTCGAAAGGCACTGGGACTCGTTACTTCGGTGTGTTCGCCAATACCGGAGCAAAGAGCTTACGACATTATCAGAGAACTTTGCAGCATCTGTGCCTCGATACCCGTGCTATCATAAATCTATATATGCGCCCTTCACTCCCGTTGGTTGCCATCTGTCAGGTCTACAACGAAGTCCTGCAGGCATCGAAAAACCAGTGCTTCGCAAATATCCAGCGTAGATGCAATCATCCCTTCAGAATAAGACAATACAGCGAGAGTATGAGCAGTGCGTTTCTCCGTTAATTGACACTTGATGTGCAGTCATTACATTTCATGAAGCGACTACTTACATAATACTACCATGTCTCCAAATCAGCTCAAATCAGCGCCCGCTTTGTGGCGTCGGAGCTACCACGTGCATCCGGTTCCTGCCGGCAGCAACGGGAAACGCCGACGTTGTTCTCTCCTCATGACAATCATAGCCTTTTCTCTACCTGTTCATCTTAGATTTCATCGCCCGTGTGCATGATGTTCATCTCATTTTGGGGTGAGCTCGAGATCTCCCCTAAACTACTGATTCTCAGCGCGCTTTCATACCGGTTTCCTGGCCATCCGTGTCATTGGAAACTTCCTGTGCTGTACCGTACCTGTGGTTTCCTGGTACAGCCCGGACAGCGCACTTATGTAGCCACGTCTCTACGTAAGCACCCGATCCAAGAAAGCTTGCGACACCCTCTCTCACCTAACCTTTAACTTGTGTGTACAGCTTTGTGGCCTGAAGTGTGGCGAGCTCAGCCGAGGATCATGTACGTCTTCAGCATATACCTGCTATATATCCCACTGAAAATACAGCTGTTATGGCAGCCTTCGACTGCAGATATTCCCGAGAAATTGGCGTGGCTCAAGGACATCCTGAACGAAAGGCTGCCCACTGGCTTCAATGAAGAGAACGTTCGTGGTCAATTTGTCCTGATGCTTATGCTACTGACCATTGGATGTCATTGCAGTCGTTTCCTTAGGCGCTGCAAAGCAATGGGATTGGATCAAAAACTTCCTCAACGAAAGGGTACCTGAAAACAAGACTGGATGGGTCGCGATCGAGGACTACTTACTCAAGCACGACACTAGCTGGGTCCAGGATTTCGCTGAAGACATTGATACATTATTGGTCTTTGTGAGTCGAGCTTCTTAATGTGTGCCGAGCACTGCGACGCTAACCAGTGCTACGTCCGAAGGCTGGTCTCTTTTCCGCCATCCTCACCGCTTTCGTCGTTCAGACGTACAGCATGCTCCAACCCAATGGCTCCGACACCACGAATCAAATTGCCGCTCTCGGAATATCCCCTCAGCAGCGTTCGATGGCCTCAGCTTCCATGAACGCTACCTTGTCTACACTCCTGGAACCCCTCCATTCACTCCTTCCAACTCCGCGCGCTGGATCAATTCCCTCTTCTTCCTCAGTCTCCTCTTCAGTATTGCCGCCGCTTTCCTTGGAATTCTTGCCAAACAATGGCTGCGCGAGTACAAGCGGTGGAACTCCGCCACAAAGCTCCCGCGCGAGAACGTCCTCATCCGCCAAGTTCGCTTCGAGGCGTGGGAAGCCTGGAACGTCTTTGCGACAATCAACGCTGTCCCTGCTCTCCTCGAAATTGCTATGGTCCTCTTTTGGGCGGCGTCGCGGTTCTTCAATGGACCTTAGACAATGTGGTTGCAATCATTGTCACCATCGCTGTTTCCCTATTCCTACTTGCGGCATCGGCACTCGTCATACTCCCCGTCTTCATCAAGAGCTGCCTGTACAAGTCACCGACGGCTTGGGCGTTTGTAGTCATTGTCGACCTTGTACGGCGGAGTTTGATGTATGGCCATGCGTTCTGGATGGCGCTGAAGCCCGCCCTCCCCTGGCGACCAACAGCACATCCTTTGTAGGACCACGGATTTCCCCGCTCGTTACTCGGCCTCTCTTCCCGCGCGTTACAGTCTTCGATCGCCAGTACTAGTACTTACGCCAGCCTTGCACAAGCGGTTATGTATTTCAAACAGCATTGCGCGGATATCTGGTCAAGGCGCATTCTTACACCGATACAGGATGCCTTCACGGACGTTATATGGACCCGGAGGAGTGTCTCTGAGTGGAGAGATAGAGATCAGGCGACTCTTATCGTCTCGAGCCTGCAAGCCCGTCAGGGCTCCAAGCTGGCACTCGCCCTTGAATTCAGGCCGGATCCGATAGAGTCAATGGACATGGCACTCGGAATGGCTCAAGACCAGAAGATGCCGGACAATGTACCGGACGAAGCGATTAGCTCATTGTTGACTGACATCAGCGAGGCGGCAACTCTCTTGCGTGCGCTCTCATGGGTAGACAGAGCATCAGAGGACCCGCGGGTGCACCGGCACATCGAGGACTGCACAGAGTCTATCCATCCTCCAGTTCCCCAGGCTCATGGGCCCGAACTTAGGGATGTCATACAGATGACGGCCCACTGGTCTATGGTCTTGTTGCTCTTGGTCACTAATCCAGATTTGGGTCGTCCGGAGTTGGCGTTCTGTACTCCAAGTCCCGACGATGGCACAAGCAGTCCACCTGTTCCACCTGTTGTCAGTATTTGGTCTATGCTGGGATGCCGGATGCGCCAAATAGCCGGTCATATGGGCATCAATACATATTTGCGCCTGGATCGTAAAGTGATAAAGCACTTCCAAGGGGTCTGTGCAGGAGCCCGCCCAGGTCACATAGATTTCCTCGGCCATCTGATCAGCTCTACACTCAAGGCAATGGCTTACAAACACTGGCAGGAAGATACCGTATATGCTCGGTCCCATTATTGCAGAGCTTACGAGCTACTGTTGTGCGTGGGCAACATGTGGCAGCTTGAAAGGGTAAGGCAAGCAAGCCGTGCGTCGAACTGGCTACAAGATGCATTACCCCTTCTTGCACGCAAGCCGAGACAGCATTTTCAGTATCATAGTCGTGGGTCATATGGACTGCGCCTCCAAGTGTTTCGCACGGTGCAGACATTAGACTTTGCAACGGAGAACGTCCGCCAGGAACCATGCCGACCCTGGAGTAGTAGCGTAGGTCAGTGGAGTTTGCTACATTGTGAAGTGGAACCGCGTTGCGTATCAATATAGAAACTAAATTTACTGCCCATATAGCCTTGTCCTGCAGACGAACGTCTGCCTCGTCCTTGCACCATTAATTAGGGAGTATTTTGGTCAGGACGTAACAAGGTGGGATGAGGAGGATATTGCCTTGTTTTTCTGGACTGCCCGACAGTGTGTAGAGGCCGGAAACATATCACACGCCGAAGCTCTTCTCATTGCAGAAAAGATGGCACAGGCTACCAGACACGCACTACGGATGGGCTGGAGCATTCTGGAGAACCTGCCAGATGACGCAGATCTCCTTGAATTGCTTGCAGCATTCAAGCAGGTAAGCTAACTCATCTGTGAGTGGAAGAGTGTACACAGTTCTGCATATTTACCCGGTTATAGGTACCAGCATCATTCTTAACAGACGAGGACTGCGTCCTAATCAACAAAGCCCTCCACATACTCGAAGGCTTGTATTGTGAAGGTGGACGCCTTCGCCCTTCTGACAAACGCAATTTGCACGATACGCTGAGCCGTTATCACCGTCCAAAAGACCGAAGTATCGGCGCTTGCTGTGCATGCCAATGGAGTTCCCACAGCTGTGATTCATGGGAGCATTGCGAGATTCTGCCCAACAATCACGCTGGTTTAGCGACGTGGATCGATAGTGCTCGCACAAGCAATATCCATGCGTATGTGTTCTTTCTCAGCCAGAATGCGTTGTCATACTAAACAAGTACAATTTAGGGGTATTAGTTGCAACACTTGTGATACCTTAGCGCTGAATTTGGATCGGCTGGTATGCTTGAAGTGCACTGCAAACCTTTTGAAGACTCGGAACTCCTTCGACACACGCGTCTCTTGCCGCAGGCGCTCCGTTCGGTGCGACAGTCAACATGACTATCACCGTAGCACTTGCCACTTGCCCTCGCACCCTCTCCTTCAAATGCGCACCGCGTTTTCTGATTGAGATTCAAAAGCCCAGATATATGTAATGGGTGGGGACAACTACCGTATATGGGCTCAAAGTACCAGAGCAGGCTCAGCCGGTAAGATCTCTCAGCTCTGTGACAAATGAGTTGATTAATCAATACAAAACTTGATGTATGTTTTCTAGGTCCTAAGATCTTGTGTGCGCGGTGTAGCAAATCTCTGACATTCCCATACTGGAAATGTATCTTATGCTCCGGTCAGTAACCAAACTATGTCCGATGTTTCCGAAATCGCTTACAGATGCATTACAGACACAGTATACGTATGCGAAAAGTGCAACACTGAAGTATCGGAGAAACCCTTACTATTGAGCGGTCATGAAAGGCAATGCTATGACATGCTCGCACAAACGGAACAGGGCAACACGTGGCGGACTGTTGATTCCGGGTCCAGCGACTGTTATTGGGATGAAGATGGATTGGGATGAAGATGGATTGGGATGAAGATGGATTGGGATGAAGATGGTGTGAGACGTCCGAGATTGCGGCCTATCTCGGATGCATGGCACCACTGGACACATCCCATGATTCTGCTGCAACAACCAGGTGAGCCCACCAAAGTCCGCGCGAAGCAGAGAAGATGATGCTTACATACAGTAAGCAGCATGTGTAGAATCCACCTTTAAGCTTCCATCCCCCATGGCCGACTGCGAGGCTCCAGCAACATCTGCTTCGTATCTCGACGACCAGCCTGAAGCAAGCAGCTCACGGCAGAAGAACTCTCTCCTGTAAACCTAGCTGTGAATACTCCACCGCCCTCTGATTTCTTCGCAGACGTCGGGCGCAATGCATCGTCGCAGTCCTCTACACCCTCAGCCGATACAAGGCAGACAGGTTTTGCATCTCACGTTGGCGAGCCCGAAGATGGCTGACGAGAGCGACCTGAAGTCGACACTACTCCCGCGATCACATCAGCGATAGTACAAGCTCATAGCGGTATTTCATCCCACCGTTCGCTCCCCGCGTCCAGTGATCTTCCGCCCGCCGCTTCCGGCAACACCGCATGCGAGGATAATAGTCGTCACCAAGTAGATGGTCCTGCAGACGTGGAGCCTAATTCTCAGGAGCAGGACGTAACAGACCCGACATCTGTCGCTGCGCAGACAGGTCCAGATATCGCATCGGAGGCATGAACGGAGACTAGCAGATGACGGGAGAGTTTTAGTACGGAGCCTACGACCGGGGTTCGTCGGCAGGCTGAACGAGAATCCTAGCGGGAAAGGACGGCAGAGCCTCTTAGAGGTTCGATCTGAAGTGCACGAATGCGTCTACAAATTGTCAGCAATGCAACGTTAGTGTAAATGCTTCGTACGAGTCCTTGTTACGCAATACGACTCGTTCCTCGATGCTTCCGATAGAAGCGTAAATGGCAGGCTGCATGCAGGCTGTTGCACGTCGGGGTAATCGAGACCATAGGTTTCATACGAAATGCAGGGATAACATTGCGGGAGCGTACTTCCAAAGACAACAGGTATGCGCTACAGAGCTGACGGCGCGGTATCTGCGATACTGCCTTTGAACTCGACATGAAGAAAGTAGGTCGCTCACATACACTATCTCCGTTGCCCTCAAAAGGGTATGTACGTCGAATGGCTGAGCCTGTCCACGATGCATAGTACTTGCCTCTCGAGTCTCGAGTAACGGGGATTGCTTGTCGAAAGATCCTCTAGAACCATCAGGCCTGAATCGGAGCCAGTTTATCATTGAACCGGAGCTCCGGCACCCGTGTTGATATGGAGGTGGAGTGAGCAGAGTAGAAATCCTTGGATTGTGAGAATGTAGAACGACGATAACTTGGAGGTGTGCTTCAATCGCCGTCCACGTATCGATGGGGAGGCAATACCTCCAACACCCTCTTCAAAAGGCGATTAGTTTTCGCGCAAGCCCATGCCAAACACCGGCCAGATGAGTTGGTTCGGCGTAGAGCAACGGGTGAAGGGGCACCTGGATTCAGTGAGCGTTCGATTATCTGTGCGTATATTCGGGCTTAATCAAATGAGCAAGTCAAGTAGAGTTATGCCAGAACTCACTAGTACTTTGATTAGCGTGTTTAGCAGACTATTTGCCTCGTACAAGTCCGTTTGCTCTCGCTTTCGGCGCACAATCGCATACTGCTTTCGACCAGGAAACAACTGGTAAGATACTGCTGTTGTAATTCGGCTGAGATCGTTCCGTAAGCTCGCACTGTGTTGCAGAAAAGGTAGAGAAGAAACGAAAGGCGAGAAGGGGTATTTTGAGGAAAGCAGACGAAGGCAAGACGAAAGCAGAGGATTCCCGATATCACCGTGCGGGTCACACTGCCGACGCCTGTCACGTCACGCTCTTGAGATGCCGCCGGTACTCCTCCAGCTTCTCTCGTCTCCTTTCCTCCTTACTCTTTACACCCATCTTCGTCTCGCTCAGAAAATGATGCCGACACCCACGAAATGCAGGCAGTACACTCTCTTGCGGCACCGTAATTGATCCTCTCCGTCTACACGCTATTGTCAATTGGTCGTCTATCTCCCGTTGACTGGCAAGTGCATGTGCGTGATAGTCAGCGTGGCCCTTGTGGGAGGCTGATAGCTCTCAAGCACAAGGTCCTACACTCTAGGCTTATTGCAGTAAATCACCGTCATGCTCGGATACTTTCAAATCGCTAGACGGAGATAGTCAGGCCACCAATCACCACACCTCATGCGCTTGCAGCGCTACACTCTAAACTTACGAGTCACCACGGACAGCATGGCCCGCAGCTTCTCCCAGCGACTCGCCCTCCCATTCCTCCGCTCGGCACAGGCAGCCTTCCCACCGCTCATGAGGGGTGCGCACATCTACCCTATCTCACGGCGAACGCATGGCTGTCCGCGTCGCATGCAACGCCTATTGCAACCCTAAACTGAACCCTCGCACACGATTCGCCAGAAGGCCCGCGAGGGCAGGCCGAAGACACACAGAAGCCGAAGACGCGGGTCATCACTGGCAGCCGTATGTTCGCACGCCGACGGTGTTTCAACTGGCTGCATCTGCCATCCAGCCGACCATGCTGTAGCGTGCTGGGGCAGCGCGGGACGCGATGATGGCAAACCTTGCGGGCGGGTGCATTTGGATATAAGGGTACGTGTCTGCTTTCCCCGCGTACGGGGGGTAACATGGATGACGCTGTTTCAGAACCTCCCGCGTACTCGCCCCGCGATGCGTCCTTCGTCGCGACTGCGCTTCAGAATGCACGAGCGCCGGTGACCCACTCGTATGCCCTGACCAATAGCAGAGGGAAGAACTGGGCGACTCTGAACGTCGTCAGCAAAGCCAAGTCACCGGAATCCCTGCCCCGCGTAGTGGAAGGAGAGCCGCTGCGCGGACTGTTGTGCTTGACTTGGCGGAAGATACGCCAGTCAAGTCCGTGTCCGTCTCAGTGAGATACTGCCTTCCATTCGTTGTGGACAATGAGTCACATCTCGGGTCTTCTAGGTCCTTGGGGAGCTGATTACAGACGCCACGTCCCGCTATACGTTCGCGCAGGATACCAAGGTGCTGTGGAAAGCACCACCGAAGGGTCAAGCCTGCAATATCTCCCCAATCGACGAACCCCAGACAGACCGCATATACAAGGGGAAAGCTAAAAGGTCGATATCGGTGGTCATTCCAGCTTACGCTGCCGCATACAGTCGACCTCCCCGACGGCAGTCACGGTGCCTCGCAGACATACCGACTTCCCGCGTCTTTCTCTGTTCGATTTACCTACGTGACCGTGAGCTATCGGGTTTTCGCCACCGTTTCTCATGGCGTGCTTCTGAAGGCCGACCAGTCGTACGTGTTCCCCCTTAAAGCGCTTCGTGTACTCACGCGTTCTCCGTAGTGTCGGAAGCACAGTCTCGTATACGCCAAAGACGAAGCCGAGTGCGCCCTCGCCTGCACGCCAGCTCGCGTACCAGGAGCGTGTACCGTTGATCGGCCCTGACGGCGATCCGGAGGGTGGTACACGCTGCCTGCCGTTCCCGTTAAGGGAACGGTGTTCAGCAACAGGCCAGCGCATGCTAGATTGATTGTGAGTCCGCTGTGTTCTTTCTCTTTAGGTCGCTCATAACCACGAACTTCCTAGCTTTCTCTTGCCAAGCCCGTAAGTCCCATAGTCGCAACCCATTCCTTCATGAATTAATCCACCATACAGTTATCGTACGCCAGAGGAACAGTAATCCCACTGCATCTCTCCGTGGAGAGCGACGACCCACAAGTCCTCGACCTCCTGTCATCCCCAAACGCCCCCGTCGTCTCCCCTTATGCGCACGCTCTCGCTGGGCTACGACATGCACGGCGGGGACAAGTACTCGGGCGCGCACGCCCCCAACAAGGCGCGGCTCGCGGACATCAAGCCCACCGGGATCATGCCGATCAAGAACACATCTGAGCGTGTGCAGAACGCGAGCTGGTGGCCGCTGCCGACGCAGGCAGGTCCCGCCTCCGTGCGGCGCGAACTGCAAGGCGAGATCCACCTGCCGCCGACGCTGTACGCGACGGCCCACCTCGGGCGATACAACTACTACGTGCGTTGCTCCTACGCATATAACGACCGTTTGACTGACTTCAGCACTTCCTTCGGCGATTGCAGTACACCGTCGTCCTGTACCCGCCCGCGGCCGCAGGGTTCGTGCCGAAGGGAAGCGGGAGACTCGAGACGGTCCCTGTGGAGATATGCACGCTGCACGCGGACGGCCCGCGGCCGGTCGCGTATTCGCCGCCGCAGTACGACACTATTGCGCCTGCGAACGAGGAGGATGCGCGCAAGTTCAACCCGATGGCTATTAGTGCGTACATTCGTACTCGTGCGCTTCAGGGATGTGTCGCTGACATTGCGGCCTGTGATAGATTACTTCGCGTAGCACGACGCGCGATCAAGTTGTAATGCGCCGAGCATTTCTACCTTCAGTCAAGGCCCCTGGGTGTCGCTGTGGAGGTTTTAGGATAGACGTTATATGCGTAGGGTATTGTATGGTTCCGATTTCTGTTTATTATTCTGTTGTTGTCGGTGCACGCTACGTTACAGGGACTCATAATCACATGTTGTATTCAAAGAGTCGAATCGCTAGGTTTCAACTCAAGGTGCAAAGTCGGTCATAAGTTCGTATATCATACCCAGAAGACGTACAAATCATTCTAGGCTGGTGCTACAACGCTAACAGTTTGTAGACGCAATCCAATGTCTCAGTCCGAAACTGCAGCCATCGATGAAATCTCGAGAAATTCCGCGCCAGCCGCCAGTGCACTTCATCCAAAGTCGACCCTCCGAGCACTTCCGCCGTTCTTCCCCGCGAGGACTCTCGCGCAGCCTGCCGATCAACTTCGATCGCGGGCTGCATACTGAAGCTCTCCCGCCGTCCCCTCGTCTCTATTCATGCATTTGGCGCGGTGTGTGGACCTGCCTGAGCACCGATAGACGACGGGTCCGTCATGTCCTCCTCTAGAGAACCAGGTTCCATCTCCACAGAGTCATCTGCCGGAGGACGATCATCATTCTCGTGAGCGGTGTCGCCGGAAGCGGTGAGTGGATGGTCCCCGGTACTGGGCGCGGGAAGCGAATGGTGGGATGAACCGCTACCAAGAGCGAGAGCCGCTGATGATGCGGTTGTAGGAGCAGTGTCGATTTCAGGTTCCTCTCGTCGGTCGCCTTCGGGTTCGGGCTTGCCGACTTGGGACGCAAAATCGGCCTGATTTGCATCGGCTGAGGGTGTAGCGGACTGCGACGTCGCATTGCACCCGTCATCTGCGAGGCGATCAGAGGCCGACGGAGGACTCGCAGCTAGGTTTATAGGAGGGGAGATCGTCGGCCGCGAGCTGCTTGCTTCGGGCTGGTCGTCAGGATACGAAGCAGACGTTACTGGATCATCGTAGTCGAACAGGGGGAACGGAAGGCTAGCCGATGCGGAAGATTCGGCGGGGACAGGTCCTTCCAAGTCGTGACTGGCGGAAGCGGGTGACACTAAGGCGGATTCCTCGTCTGCTGCGTGGTGCAGGTAAGCACTGTATTCTCTGCTTCGCACATACTTCGGATGGGCTCACCTGGTTGCTGCAGCCAAATCATGGGATGCGTCCAGTGATGCCATGCGTTCGAGATAGGCCGCAATCTCGGACGCCTCACTGGAGTCGCTTTATCCTCATCCCAATACCAGTCGCCGGACTCAGAATCAACAGTCCGCCATGTGTTGCCCTCTTCCGTTGGTGCGAGCATGTCATAGCATTGCCTCTCATGACCACGCAGTAATAAGAGCTTCTCGGATACTTCGATGTTGCATTTTTCGCACACATATACTGTATCTGAAATGCATCAATTGTAAGCAGTGCCGGTAACAACATCTTCGGTGCAATTACTGACCAGTGCATAGGATACATTTCCAGTATGGCGAGGTCAGAGACTTGCTACAGCGCGTGCACAATACTTCTGGGCCTGGAAAATGTACAGTAAATGTTACGAGGAGTGATTAGCTTGTTCGTTGCAGGGAGCTAAGAGGCCTTACCAACCGAGCCTGCCGCAGTGCTTTGAACCCATACGCGGTAGTTATCTCCACCCATCACATATAACTGAGATGCTGAGTGCCAATTGGCAAAAGCGGTAAATGCTGTGCGCATGTGAAGGAGGGGATGTGAGAGCAGGTGAGGGCCCTCAAATTGATTATTGCGTTGAACAGCATGGCATGAAAGGCATAGGTCAAAGCTGTCGTTCCCACGGTCGGCAGTGCACTTCAAGCATACCAGCCGATCAATATTCAGCTCTCCGAATGGGGTATCACAAGCATCACAATAAACGGCGCTAAATTGTACATGCTCAGTACATGGGAGTATCTCGACCGAGACAGAAAACCTACCCATGGATATTTCTTGCACGAGCACTATCGATCCATCGCGGTGCGCCGGCGCAATTGTTTGGCAAGGTCTTGCAATATTCCCATGAGTCACAGCTGTCGTGAGAGCCCCACTGGCATGCCAACTCCACACAGCAGGGATTGGCAGTTTTGTTTGCTCGAGTGTGATAGTGCATTAGTGCAGTGTGCAGATTGTGTTTGTCCGAAGAAAGAAGGCGTCGGCCTTGACGATACAAACCTTCAAGTATGTGGAGGGTTTTGTTAGTCAGGATGCAGTGCTCTTCTGTTAATTGCGATGCCGGTACCTACACCCGGGCACACAGTCAGGATTATATACGCTCGTAGACTCATAGATGTGGCAGGCTGGAGCTCACCCCCAAGACTGCAAGTAACTCAAGAATATCTGCATCATCCGGCAGATTCTCGAGAATACTCAAACCCTTCTTGAGTGCCCATCCGACAGCCTGTGCTAGCTTGTCTGCAATGTGCAGAGCATCGACACTTGAGAAATGTTTAGCCTGTCTTCGAGCAGTCCAAACAAATAGACTGAGGTCTTCTTCGCTCCACCTTGTTACGTCTTCATCAAAGTACTCCTTAATAAAGGATGCCAGGGACGACGCAGACATTTTTCCGTGAGATAATACTGCATAATTAGAGTGTTTTATTCATATATCAGTATCCAACCCAACTACCGTCCACGAAATAAATACTTACCTATACTGTTGCTCATGTGAAAAGACTTCCTGTTAATCTTCATTGTGAGGCCCAAAGCCTGCACTGTACGGAACGCTTGCAAGCGCAGCCCTGAGACACTCCGAGCAAAAGGGCTGCCAGTGCCAGGGTTGTGTGCCAGGTGAGCCAATGTATCCATATACCAGGTTAGAGCACGACTTGGTTGACCTGTCTTCGCAGAGGACTCTAATGTCAAGTTCTCCACACATGACAGTACTTCGTACACTCTGAGACAGCGCACTGGAACTATGTCATATATGCTCGGCCGCAAGCCTTCAGTAACTAGTGCCTTGAGCGTAGAGCTGAAGAGGTGGCTAAGGAAGTTCACGTGCCCTGCGGGGGTTCCTATGGGCCAGTTCGCTCGAGGGTCACTTGTTGCTGTACGATCTAGGTGCCAGTATAAATCGGGGAATTGTCCGTTTGTTTGGCGCAGCTGACATCCCAGCATTGACCGGATACTGATGGCAGTCAGAGGAGGGAGACTGCCTGCATCGCGTTCGGGGCGGGGATTATCAAGGGCTAACTCTGGGTGATCCAGGTTCTCAGTGTTAACCAATAACAACCAGACCATGCACCAATGCGCGATTATCTGTATTGCGTCCCTGAGGTCACGTCGATGCACCTCGGGCACCATAGGATGGAGAGAATCGGTACAATCCTCAATATGCCGGTGTACCTGTGAATCCTCGGAGGCTCTATCCACCCATGAAAGCGCGCGAAGGAGAGTCGCCGATTCACTGATATCGAACAGTAACTGGTGAGTTGCCGCACTTGCTTCTTCACGGGACGGTGGATTGAGCATGAAATGTGCATAGCCCTCAAATGAAGCCCTGGATGTGTATTCCTGCTCGAGAACCTCCATGGCAGCCTGATGCCAGTGCATTTGGGGATCCGAGAGAGCAAGAGTCTCCTGATCACGAGTTCGCCACTGTGTGATACTTCTGGGGGGCCAGGACGTAGTCTTATATGCATCTCCTACCCAGGGGATGACGCAATTCTGCTCGAACGACATAGTCATTTGTAGTAGATGGCTCCAGAGTGTATGCAGAACACGAGAAGCTGCGTGAGAGGGAAGCTGGCGTAAACGATGAATGTAACTATTGTTGCACAGGGAGCTCATCTTGTTCGCAAGATAGACAGTGGGCTTCAGAGAGCACCAGACCGTGAGAATATATCGTAAACACCGCTGCGCAAGGTTGACGGTGACCACGAATGCCCAAGCGGTCGGCGACTTGTACGGGCAGCTCTTGATGAAGACAGGGAGCACGGTGAGAGCCGAGGCTGCGAGCAGGAATAGGGAGACAGCAATTGTGACGACGACAGCTACTACGTTATCCAAGGTCCAGAGGAGAGTAGTAACGCCGCCAAGGAAGAGGATCATGGCAAGCTCGAGCAGAGCAGGAACGGCGTTGATGGTTGCGGAGACATTCCAGGCCTCCCACGCCTCGAAGCGAACTTGGCGGATGAGGACGTTCTCGCGCGGGAGCTTTGTAGCGGAGTTCCACCGTTTGTACTCGCGCAGCCATTGTTTGGCAAGGATTCCAAGGAAAGCGGCCGCGAGACTGAAGAGGAGACTGAGGAAGAAGAGGGAATTAATCCAGCGTGCGGAGGTGGGAGGAGTGAATGGAGGGGGATCCAGGAGTGTAGACAGGGTGACGTTCATAGAGGCGGAGGCCATCGAACGCTGTTGCGGGGATATTCCGAGAGCGGCAATTTGATTCGTAGTATCGGAGTCATTGGGTTGGAGCATGCTGTACGTCTGAACGACGAAAGCGGTGAGGATGGCGGAAAAGAGACCGGCCTTCGGATGTAGCACTGGTCAGTGTCGCACCGCTGGGCATGCGTTCGGAAAGTCAACTCACAAAGACCAATAGCGTGTCGATATCTTCAGCAAAGTCCTCCACCCAGCCATTGTCGTGCTTGAGCAGGTAGTCCTCGATCGCAGCCCACCCGGTTTTGTTTTCTGGTAGCCGTTTGTCGAGGAAGTCCTTGAGCCAAGCCCATGGGCTGGGAATTTCCGAGGGCGACGGCTATAGCGACGGTCAGCTGTCAGTAGAACCAGCATCAGGGGTGATTAGACACAAACTGTCTCTTCAGTGGCACTGGCAGGTAGTCTTTCGTTCAGGAGATCCTTGAGCCAAGCCCATTTCTCCGGAATTTCTGCAGTGAAAGGCTGCCAGGACAGTTAGATGGTCAGCACAAAACATACTAGGTATGCGCTCAGAACGTACGTTGTCCTCCGCTAAGCTCGCCATATTTCTGGCCTTGGAGTTGTATACACCAGCTGAAGAGAGTTGGAAGAGAGGATGAGATGGCGTGGCAGGTGCTTGTGGGGTCGAGAATCCAAGCAGACAGGTCACAAGCTGAGGGTAATGTTCAAGCTGTACTATGCATGCGCAGGCACAGCAAGGTACAGGACGTTGCCGATAAGTGGAAACCCGGAACAGGCCGCTGGTGTGAAAGCGCGCTGAAAATCAGTATTTTCGGGCAATTTTGAATCTCGGGCTGATCAGCAACATACACCGCCAGTTGCCGCCCAGCTAGAATCGAGCTGCCAAAGGCAGCGAGCGTCGCCTGGCGGCCAGCTGAAATCACCTGGCAGTTAGCCTAAAAATCGAATGCCTTAACGACCGTGTCATGTCCGACCTGACCACCAGCTGCCCCAGGCAGATTGGGCAGATCCAGCCGTCTACGGCAGTTAAAGCAACGAGCGGGGCCTGAATTCATCGCTGGCAATATTCCTTCGAATTTTCTCCATTTTGTGGAATTATGGACGGAAATAATTAACAGAATAATTTGGTATTGCAAGTTGTAACTGTGTACATGACATCTAATTACGGCTATATACAGATTATTGACACCACTACCCAGCCCTGCTCTTTCTAATCCTTCCAGCCTTGTTACCCGCGTGCATAGAAGAGTGACAACCTGTAGTAGTAATCTGATCAGCGTCCGACCAGCACCTAAGCAAAGCGATACTCACATCCAGCGGGAAAGTAGCACCTGTCCATCTGCAAGCATCTACGATACAGGTAAGTGACCAAGGAAAACATACATGGTCATGCCACGTACCTTGCAGCGATGGCCTGCCCAGCAACCTCAGCTCCGTGGCAGCAATAGCTGGGAAGGCCCGAGCAACTAGCATTGCCCAATTTTTCCTAGCCATGTTGCCTGATCCCCAGGTGCCAGGTCTTCGTGATGACAGCCGACGGCAGAGAGGGAGGGAGGGGCGCGGCGGTGGTGGTGGTGGTGGTGGTGGTGGTGGGAGGTAACGAAGCAACGAAGCAAGATCAGGAGCCATAAGCAAATCCGACATGCCGTGTGTTGCCGCCATCATCGGAGCGTGAACGTACATCTAGCGCCCCCTTGAAGACGAAATGCTCGAAGTCTCCTCTCGCATTGGGCAGCGTCCTCAGTGGGCACTTGACCACCACAGCAGTGTTGACAGTCAATTTAGATGCAACTTTCAAGACGTAGGCTATTTTTCACAGATTTTATGATTGCGCACAAGAGCCATACTGCATTTTCGAAGTACGAGCGCTCACACTCCTGCCCAGCAGCAGGAGATCCAGCTGAGAGCCAGCTGATGGCGACATTGCACCTGCCAAATGAGCTCAGATGCTCAGCAGCACGGATCAATCACGTCGTCAGCAGCTGAGCGGCTGCATGGCGTTGCATGCCACATCCAGCTGTTCCCAACATCACGGGCAACTGGCGGTGTAAGTGTAATGAGATTCTCGCTGAGATGCATAAGGGTCATCAAATGAAGCAGATAGAGGAAAGTAACATTGTTGTGAAGGAGATAACTTCAACAGCGTCGGTGCTTGTGTTTGCTGCGCGGCAGTGCACAGCCAGCACGTGGGACACGTGGCAGATCCGACACCATGAAGCAGGCGCTTGCTTGAGCCAATTTCGAAACAACCGGCCTTAGCAAAGTATGCAGTCTCTTCGCAGCTACTTAGCAATGTCTACACACCAAGTAATGGTCAGAAACATAGCAGCTGGTGGAAGATGCTTCTGCCACACAGCAGTAGTTGTACATCTTCATTCTCCTCTTCTAGAGGGCTACAGCATGATTAACATTCAACCTAATAAATTTAAATTAAGTTCATTGTATCTGAGAGGAATATTCAAGCACCACCCGGGCTCATCGGGGCCGTCAATGCCTCATTAACATTTGCATCGTTACTCTGCGGCAGTGTTACATGAGTGTACACAGTGGCACCATCATGCACTTTTTGGCTTTGATCAGCCTGTGGTCTTCCAAGTCATCTTCATTGTCAGAGCAGTTGCAGACAGTGAGCTTGACACTTCTGGAAGTATACCCTGTGAGTGTATTGGCCTCTGTACAGTCGATAGCAGTATTGACCAGTGGCACTGCTATGCTTTCCACAATAGGATGGTAATTTACAACCCCGGCCACTGTATGTCACTTATTTGCCATAGCTGCTCTTCATTGCAATGTGTCGCGCAAACATTTCTTCCGAGATGTGGGCTGAAGCTTGACAGCGTAAATCAGATCCCTCTTTGTGAGTGTCCCTTGTGTTTGGCTGAAGTAATCAAAGAAAGGCTTATATAATCCCGCAGCAACACAGTGGTCGACAATGCTGATGTTCTTCTTGGCGTTCCAATAACATGCTGTGAGCATGCTCCTGGCTCGCTCTAGAATCACGGTGACCCTGGCATACAGGTTCCAGAAGATAGACCATATTCTCTACGAAGTATGGTCTGGTCATGACCAGGATATAGTTTGGGAGATCATAGAAGAGTTGTCGGTCAAATTGACAGTAAATAGCCATAATGTCTTCGAATCCATAGGGTGGGAGCAGGCCATCATCGATGAGCTTTTGATGCAATAGGAGATACATCACAAGCCACCAGACAGACTCTAGATTGTGGAGAGCATTGTGCCTAAATGGTGCAATTTTCCAATCTTGAACCCCGTGCAGGGCGCCAGCTTTTATCGAGGCAGCAAATATCTGCTCAGACTTCCCATTGGCATTTATCATTTCTGCCAACTCTAGGAAGTCGGACTTAAATTGCGCATTTTCTACCTCAGATGTTTGAGAGTAGTCTTCTAAACTGCCGAATATGTAGCCGTGACAGTCAACTTCAACTGGCATAAAGAATGCCGTCCCTAAGTATTACTAAGCTCATTACTGCGTCAACAAAGAAGAGGTGGCTTACCATTCTGATCCTATGCTGTGTTTTGGTACTCTCAAACTTGGTGTATTCTAAATCAGCAATCTTGGGAATACTGTCAACTACAAGAATATTTCCCATACTGATATTGCAATATACCCAGCCATAGTCATGCATGACTTTTAACCCTAAGATGCTTTATCAGCGCTATATAAGAAAGAGACATTTGACTGGACATACCGCTGATCACAGCTCAAAGGGCACCAAAAACAGCGCTCAATCAATGACAATGAAGGAAGATCTTCGATGGAAATGCCGACCTTTTAAAGACTGTCCAGCTGTGCACCTTGGCTGAGTACCCAATTTTACTAAAACCACCGTGCGTCATCTCCCATCTATAGATGGCAAACATGTTGCCAGCCACTGTATGCTGAGTTAGATCAATCTTAACATCCAAAAGAACTTGTGGTGAAGGCAATACAGCACCTCGCCTCATGAGCACATGCATATTGTCAGGCTAACCGTGAATATACACATCGCCATAGCAGACCATAGTCAAAAAGAACTTTTGGAAGGCCTATTTATGAAATTTCGACTTCTGGGGTGTTGTGGCTCAAATCATCTCTAAAATCTTGCCTTCTCAGTCGCAATCGTGGTCTATTCATGCGTCCTTGAGCACTTGAGAATTACCTATCTCTTTGCTGTCGCTTGAAAGCTGCATGTTGCAGATGGACAGATATATGTAGTATTATTTTTCATTTTCCTCGCATTTATTTAGCACAAATACATGGCCTGATGGCAGCCCCAGAGCCTTGAACTCTATTCCGATGATCCCGGCGCTTAGCGCCCATATGCGGCTCGATTCTTTCCACGCTCTTGGACTCTTAGCACTCTGGACTCTCTGGCCTTGTCCCTCATCTCAACCTCTTGGTTATTGGGGATAAGGTATGTATTCTATGTACATTGTAATAATGCTAACTTGGTCATTGGGGACAAGTACTAGCACTAGCCTGCTCATTCTGTGAGGTCTACCAGGAGTTGGCCCTCGTTGCCCTCTTCATACATATATTGTCATCTATTCCACATTCACCTCAATTTGCTTGCTCTGGTCACGCATCGAGCTCGTCTTCACGACACTGCACCACTTCCCAAACACAAGTTCCACGTCCTCTCAGGGCCTCAGCACCAATATTTGAGATCCTCCTTTTCGTTCTAAATGTGGTCTCCTGCCATCAATATCCCTCGCAACAATGTCGTACTAAATATTAGCCATAACTGGGCAGATTCAGTGTGTGATTGTGACATCTCATCCTAGCTCATGCAGCTTTCGCGAAGGAGATACTAAGTACAAAACGTATGAAAACTAGTGTTGCCGGTTCAGTTCAGTTCAGTTCAGGCCCATTTTTGTCTGAACCAGAACTAGAACCAAGTGTTTAGTAGCCGAGCCAGAACTGAACTGAACTGAACCAGCATGAGCTGGTTCGGTTAGTTCAGTTCAGGGGTTTGAACTGGTTCAAACCACTGAACTGTGTATATATCTGCTTTACTCTGTCAAATCAGTATAATTGCAATGGTAAATGATAATAGAGTTATATATTGACATCTAGAAGGGTTTGTATAGTGCAAAAGCCTTATATTATGACGTTTTGAAGCTCGGGTATCTGATAGAGGCTGCCAGTTGCCATTTTTGGCAGCTATTGATGGCATCATGTATATACCAAAACATAAGCAGAGCAACATTTGGTGCTCAGTTTACAAGCACAATAATGAAAAAATAGTTTAGATATGCTACAGTAAGTAAGTTCATATACTTTTCTCTATGAATCCCAGTATAAATACACTACATAACATGTATATAGTTCATGGTTTGAACCAGTTTGAACTTGGTTTGGGGTGTGATAGCCATGCCCCGAACTAAGAACCGAACCAAGTTACCTAGAGGCCGAACCAGAACTGAACCAAACTGAACCATGGTTCAGTTCATCAGTTCTAGTTCTGAACCACCGAACTGAACTGAACTTTGGCAACACTAGTGAAAACTGTCAGCTCCTGCATATAAGAAGATTAGCAGTGGTTCTAGGGGTTCAGTGATTGTAATTACACACTGTTATGAAATTGAAAGTTATTAAAGCCAAGACCTCTAATCAACTATAGAACTATAGCCACATCAAAATATTCTCAATTGTGAAACTAAAAGCAAAGCAGCGCCGAACATCTTCACATATGATATGGTTCAACAACCAGAGAATTTTTGTATTATTCTGGGCTGTTTTGTATAAGAACACACAAGAAGTAGAATATGAATCAAGATTGCACTTACGTCGTTGGTGAATGACAGAGGTGGTCTTCTTTAACTCTCCTAATACAGTGATGTTAATCCATTCAGGAGCTCTTGCCTTGGCACATATTGCATAACAGTTCAGTCGTGATGTATTATCCCATATTGAGGAAGCAGATGTTATATGAGAGTTGCATTCAGATGTGAGCAGCACCTCTGTTGCATTTAGTCCAGCGGCCACAATAATCGCATCTGTAATGCTTTTGAGATGTTAAAAATTTGGTCTTCTAAACTCTCCTTCAGCATGACAGAATCCTTGAGAAAGTGTGTCCAGCGGTCTTTGGTAATTATTGGCTGCAATGCGTTCATGATAGCATCTAGGTCGAGATCAGGGATGTAGGGCGAGGCAGCAAGTTGTCAAAGAAAAACTTGACTAGGACCTGGGGCACAGTTTCTTCGAGATTCTGCAATATCAATCTGCGAGCAGCCTTTAGACCCAGTCCTGAAGGGGCAGACTGTATGTCCTTTTGTTGGAATTTGGTATCTGGGTGTCTAGCCACCAAGCCCAGACAATGCTGGTAGTGCAAACCTTATTTTCGTGGACACATCCGGCTGTATGCTACATCTGTCTCGTTGTTGTTGAATCCACTCCTTTGTTTACTCAGATACCTCGAATAGGTTATGAGCCCTGGCCCCTCAGCTTAAAACAAAGTTGCTATCAAAATAAGGTCTTGGGAATGGCGCAGGCACTGCGCATAACATCAAGAACAGTAAAGATGATGGTGAGCAGCACCCAAGAGGGTGCAAACGCTGTAAGGGATAGGTACAAGTATGTGAGTGACTTATATATGCTACAAGTGGTGTCCTGGGATGCAGTAAGCATAGTAATGGTAGCTTAATAATACTAAAATACCAAAATCCGACAGTTGCAGCACTACTCATTTTCCTTTAAACTCTCACACTCATTTCATTTCGGTCAATTCTCGCACTCTTTGCAGCACTGCTTCTCCCATTCCCAAAATGGCAACTACTCATTTCACCAATGTCAACTTGTTTATCGCATCTATCCCCAAGCTCAATGAAGAGAACTTCTATGATTAGAATTTTGGAATGCAGATGATCTTCTGCCATTCAAAGTCTGTTCACTTGGCCGGGTAGTGAAAGGTATGCTGATGCAGCCGCTGGAGACAGATGCAGCCGCTGAAGACAGATGCAGAGGTCAAGCAGAGTGAGATTGGTGTTCAGAGGAGGGTCTTACCGCCATCGGGCTGGCTGTGGAGCAGAGCCAGACAATTCACATCTGGGACTGCGCTGTCCAGCATCTACGAGCGCAGTGAGCGTGCAAATCACATTATGCTGAAGCGTCAGCTATATATGTACGTTTATGATACCTCTAAGCCGATCATCACCTACGTCATGTGACATCACAACTCTTGTGATCGAAGCTCAAAGCCATTTGGAGTCACTTTCGACACTGAGGAGGTTATCGACATCCTCATTTTTGCCCTCGCCCCTGCTAGTGATAGGCAGGGTTTGCAAACCTCCAAGGGTTAAGGGTAAGGGTATGGAGGGTAAGGGTAAGGGTTGAGGAAAGTTAATTCTCATCTGGCAGGGGTTTGTATTCAAGCACTAGGCATATTGCTAGAGAGGGCTGCAAGTATTGTAAGTGCTTTCTATACCAATGCAAGCCACTCAAATAAAAGACTGACATTATAAGTAAGTGGGGAAAGCATTTAAAGCACCATTTTCAGCCTATTTTGGCAAGGGTTTGAAGGGTAACCTCAACCCTTACCCTTCATGAGGGTAAGGGTATTGGAGGGTAAGGGCTGCCCTCTGAGCATGGAGGGTTTACCCTTGCCAATCACTAGCTCCTGCATACACTGCCGTTGCCACCTCTCTCATGCATGTGTCTATGACTTTTACAGTTCAGAACATCACTGCAAGTCTTGTCAAGGCCGAAGAGCAGCTCAACCAGTTCATCAATACAGTCGCTCTTGTTGCAAAGTGTCACAAATTTCCCTCAGCGCTAGTTTACAGTGCTTAAGTGTAACATCAAGTCATAAGGACATGTCACCAAGTCGTCACACAGCGTTACAAGATGCTAGATCAGTTTGCCATGTGCTTGTCGCATGGACATCAGAGATATGCCTTATTCAGACGTAGAATCCAGGACTCAGGTCTGGAACTGTTCTGGACTATGACCTCAGTATGATGTCAGTATGACATCATGGACTGAGAGTGTACAGTAGCTCGATTATGACATCTAGATAGTGTTGATGTCAGCATGATAGCTAGGTCAGATCTAATAAGGGAGTTAGAGCAGTGGTATGCTATAGAGCCTTAGTCAGACATCACCTGACTGTATCAGTCAGCATATGGTATCGGAGGTCTTAGATAGTGTCTGGGGTCCCTCTACACATGTATATAAGGAGGCTGGTCTGTGGGCTAAACCCCCAGACTCAACAACATCGTTGATTCATATCTACTCTACTAGCTCTACTCAAGTCCCTCTGCTTTCTCCACTTCTTTCAAGTCATCCCAGCAGGTGAGTATTGTAGTTTTGTGATACAAAGGCTGGCAGCAAGCCTCGTCCTGCTACTGCTAGTGATTGGCAAGGGTAAACCCTCTATGCTTAGAGGCTAACCCTTACCCTTACCCTTCAAAACCCTTACCCTCATGAAGGGTAAGGGTTTGGGGGTTACCCTTCAAACCCTTGCCAAAATGGGCAGAAAATGGTGCTTTGAGTGCTTTTTTCATTCACTTATAACATTAGCCTTCTATTTGAGTAGCTTGTATTGATATAAAAGCACTCACAACACTTGCAGCTCTATCCAGCAACACGTCTGCTATTTGAATGCAGACCCCTGCCAGATAAGGGTTAACTTTTTCCAACCCTTACCCTTACCCTCTGTACCCTTACCCTTAACCCTCCGAGGGTTTGCGAACCCCTGCCTATCACTAGCTACTGCTGCTACTGCCTTAACTCTGTCTAATGGCTGCTACTATTATGGCAAGCCTGGACACATTGCTCGGTACTGCACCGCCCCTGCTCCTCTTGCTACATCAGCAGGAAATCTTTCCACCAACATCGCCACTGTTGGAGATGAGTACGTCACTCTCTTCTGAATAGATTGTATATCCCGTCCACTGCACCGCCAGCACATTGTATATCTTGCCTGCTGTACCGCCAGCACATTGTCATTGCCATAATGTTGGCATTGTATCCAAGAGGCCAGAAGAGCACAGCAAGTACAATCGTTGGATCTCAGAAGGTTCAGGTTGGAGGGTTGGTTTTTCGCTGGATTGTACTAGATAATGTCGCACTTCCTCATACGTTTCTGTTCGATATTTTTACTTGTTTTGATTACTTGCTTCAGTGGGCGCATCATGTGCTTCCATTCGTTCACCATCCATTTTGTCCTTTCTATATTGTGCTCACCAAGTGGGTGTGTTGGAATTTGGTGTTTGGGTGTCTTGCCACCAAGTCCAGACGATGCCGGTGGTGCAAACCTTATTCTTGTAGACACATCTGCTATATGCTACATTTGTCTCGTTGTCGTTGAATCCACCCCTTCATTTACTCATATACCTCGAATAATTTTTACGTGCAGGTGTAGATCTACCAAAGTCATCCTGAGTGTGAGTAGCAATATGAGAGGGGGGAGCCTGTAGTGCATACTCTACGAGGTGGTGGGGAAACCCACCGTCAAGCTTGTCTCCGTCACTTTTGTTTCGTGCATGGGCCACATCTCTTTTGTGAAAAGTGGCCATGACGGCGGTGGCCACCCGCAGGGTCCGGGCAGTGGGTGTAGTCAAAGGATAATGGTTCGAACCTGGATAACCAAAGAAGGTAACCAGCGCATCAGCGCATCAGCTAATATAGGCGCCGATGTAGCTTCTACTGCCACACTGGCAACCGTGAGTCCGTGATGGTCTTATTCACCACAGTGAGGCGATGTGTCACCCGTCTACCTTACTAGGTTGAATCATATTGAAAAACTGATTTATTTTGATTCACTAGATCGGCAAGAGTAGATATCATCGCGGTCTCTCGTTCAATACGTTCATGAGAATACAGGCAGGAAGCGCTACGTATATACAAAAAAGCTGAATCGACATCACAGAACGTGCGACACAACAACATGAAAAACAGTATGGATATTTTACAGACCCTCCCAAATAATGACCCAACATCATGACCGTGATAATATAACTTCGAAGCCCTGGACCCCTACTGTAAGAGGCTTGGCGTAAGGGTTCTTGTGCACAATCTTCAATAGAACGCGCTGCGTTGTAGAGGGTTGAATAAAGTCGAACTGTTCTTGTCCTCATCATCTTTCGCCGCATCGTTGTATGTCGGAGGTGAGTATGCGACCGGATGAGGGCCGTCCGCGAAGACGGTGGCGATCTCGATCGGGAGGACTTGCAGCTTTGACTTGGACTCCGGCGAGAAGTTGGAGACTTGCGGAGGGTAGAGGGCAAGTGTCCACTATTTGTGTGCGATTGTTAGTATTATTTACGCAATTTTTATGTCGCGGGCAGGAGGCGGTGGACGTACAGTAAAATCCCATCTCCCAAGGTGCGCAGTAGGCCGCGTACTCGGGGCCAGATGTATCTCCCCTTGCAAGTCCCGGCGCGCAACATTCTTGTTATCAGACTGGGCCGGCCACCAATTCGCGCGCTGGACCTGTAGCGTGAGGGGAGGCTGGTGTGTGCCTTTCTCTTTGAGCGGCTTGAAGTCCGCTAACTTCCGCTGGGTAGAAGGAGACATCCCCTGCCCCAGCCTTGACCCGCCATCATCGTATTCGGCGGCAAGAGTACTCCGAAGCCATAGGTCTTGAGCATCCGGGGACGATACCAAATCCAAAGCTTCATCGTCCGTGCATTGAATGGAGAGCCAAACAGGAATCGTGCTGCCCCTGGTGAAAGAAAGCTGTATACAATGAGACACAGCGATAGCTTCGTGATAGAGAACTCACAGGTTGGGCGACCGACAACTAGATAGCGGAAAATCAATGAGCAGTTGCGTAGAGAGTGATTTGAACGCACCGTATACTTCACTTCCACATGACGAGCATGGAATGCTTTCCCTGTCACTGTCACAGTCTCCTGGGTCGCCCACCCTTCGGGATCACTGTCCGGGCCGGGTAGCGATGAATTCTCCTGATAAGCCAATTGTCGGGCGGCTGACGGAGGTGGCGGCTTGATTAAGGGAGTATAAACAGCGTTGGCAGTGACCCTGCGACAACTTCAGCTGCCTCCGAACTCAACACTGAACGATCGCTTACATGTCATCCGGCTTCAAATTCAGGAAACTGTCGTAGGTGACCAATACGTACATCCGGTAATTGATAGCCATTCCCGAGTATCGATACCAGAACGAAGACGGAAGGTTGAAGGTCCTAGTGACGTCTTGGGAATCAGGCGCCTCTGTCGTGCGTGGCAAGTTCAAGGTGAACGGCCAGTGAAATTTGCCTTGGAGAGGGGCTGGCTTGGCTCGGTGACCGCGACTGCCCCCATTCGTCGCATCTTCCTCTGTAGGCCAAAGCACTCGAGAATCCTCAGCAAACGTGAAGCGGATATTCTCCTCGGTCGCTAGCTCTCCGAGAACCTATACTCGATCGCATGAGTGCTACAGCCCCAGTTGAAGAGCCAGTACATACTGTGACAGAGACGGTCTTCACGCTGGTCGCCTTTGCGAACTGTGCACGGACGACGCCGTTTATAGGCGCGCCTTCGAGCAGATGAGGCAACTGCTGCGGAGTCACCGCCCTGTTCACGACCTCCAAGATGAGCCATTCCACGCCATGGTCGTCCTGTAAGGAAGACTTGTAGGTGACAGGAGGGTGCGAGGATGCATTTGGGGGGCCACGTCATGCGCCGCACCGTAGGGCGGAGGCTCGGAAGTACCGCTCGACATGCTTCTGAGGATAGAGGGATGTCCGGGTTGCGTGATTACACACCACAAGCCTGCCTTTATTCTCGGCAATCCCGCTGGACCTGAGATCCGTCAAGGATTAGTATCAACCATCGAGTCTATTCAGGCACATACCAGATAGCATTGTCGACTTCCTGGTGCCGCTATAGCTGAAAGCACCCGCTCTGTTAGGCTTCTGCTATAGAGCATTGAATAATACCCAGACAGTTGACAGCTTCTTATCTGTGGCGTGGTGATACCATTGTGCTCGTACGCTGCTGTGTCACCATGTACAACAAGGCTTCCCACACCCAGAGGTACATGAGACAGCCCTTCACGCGGAGGTGTTTGCGGCAAGTGCTGCGCAGCTCTTTGAGTTAGGATTGACATGTAACTTAACACGGGGTATTTCTATCGATTGAGGCTTGTGCTAAACCGATACATATCCTGTGGAAAAATAATAATCTAATCCAAGTTTTGTCCAGTGAGCAATCATGGTACAACTTTGACTACTTGGTCGATTTATCAAGACTTTACCCACTTTCTGCGATTTTTCATTCCAAGTGGTTCAAGTTTTTATGACTGGAAAATCTGTTCTACAGTATTATTCTTAACTGCAATTTTTCAGCGATTTGTTCTTAGCAAAATCGTCAGAAATACCCAGTGTAAGTTACAGGACCGAGTGGACGGGTCATCAGCCGCTGCATGATAGGCGCACGATAATCAACACAACTGTATGGGCAGGGCAGCGGGACCAAAGCGGGACACACCTATTAAAGAGCGCGGAATCGGCTGATCAGGGTGGCTTGAGTAGCTACAAAGCCGTACCGCCAGCTTATTCGAAAAATTAGGCGATACTCACTGAGGAGACGCCACGGCCTTCTACGGCGTCCTCAAAAGGCTCAGTGCCCAATCGTGGTGCCCCTTCACGCAACGCGAGGCTTGTGGACACAAGGTCGCAATGCTGGCTCTGGATCGCACAAGCAGTAACGCGTAAAATTGGATGAGATTGTAGTACGAGACCCACGATAAATGCCTCTATATACCCCCAAATGCACGGACTACGCCGTCTTCTTTTGTTTCCTGCGCTTCGTCGTCTTCGCAGGCGATGCCTCTTCCCGCGTGCCTTCCTCCGCGTCCCCGGCATCCGCCTCGACTGCCTCCGCCTTGCGCTTCTTCGCCTTCGCCTTGGCGCCCCCGCGCCGGCGTTACTGGCCAGCTGCGAGACCTGCGCGCAGAGCACCGGGAGCGCCTTCACCGCCTTGAACCGGTCCGAGGTCGAGAGGAACGAGCCCAGGGCGTCCCAGCTCGAGGGGTCCCAGGCCGTCTGGACGGCGGACGCGTCGGGCGAGATGCGCTTGGTGTGGCGGACACCGGAGAGCGCGAGCTTGAGGAGGTCCTTTGCGTGCGCGGCCGTGAGCTTGCCGTCCTCGCAGGCATTATTGAAGGCGTCTTGTATAGAGTGACGGAGCGCGCCTGTGAACGCGAGAATCTCATCTACGCCCACAGTCTAAGTGAAAAACAGTCAGTACTCGAAAATTGGCGTATTGGCGACGACGTACCGGAGCTGACACTTGCGCGACCGTCGTCGACAGTATCTGGAAAATCTGGAGCTGACGGTAGCCGTTGACGGCCGGCTTAGCCGCAGCGAGAAACTCGTCGCGGAAGCCCCACGCGACATCCGCATGCCGGCGCACAAAGTCGTGCAAGAAGGCCCCATTCATACGGGACGCCTTGCGAGTGGCGAAGTCTTCGACGGACTCCTTGTAGGCCTCCCGGACAGCGTCGGCGGCCTGGGCTTGAATGAGGCACTTGGAGACATACAGACTGCATTGACTCAAGGTTGAGAGGACGTCGCCGGTGGCGGCCTTGCGAGCACGAAGGTGTATCTCGCCCAGGATACCCTTGGCCTGGTCGACGTCAGCATCCGCGGGGAACTCCTTTGCCTTTCCGATGCGCGAACGGAGGATCCCAGTGGTTTTATCGGCAAGCTGTTTCTCGTCCGGGCCTGTGCTGACCACAAGCTCGATGAGAGGTAGGAGAAGTCGGATGATGTGGGGGCTCGTGGGCTGTCTGCGAACGAAGGTGTCCAAAAGGTCCAGGACCCGATTCTTGTAATGCGTAGCCTCGCGCTGGGCATCCGCTCCCTTGCCGCTCCGCTTCTCGTCTGCACGGGCCTTAAACACGGCCGCGAGCTGCTCGTCGATGGCCATCATCTGGTCATCATCCATGAGCTCTTCCTCTGAGTCCTCGTCGGACTCGCCTGTCGCCGCCTGTATTCCGTTAACACGGAGAGCCTCCTCGATCTTTCTGCGCAGCTCAGGGTCAGCCAGCTCGTCCAAGTCCTCCTCGTCATCCTCCTCGTCATCCCCGGCCTCAGAGGACCCGTCTTCCTCGTCTTCGCCCTCTTCCTCCTCATCCTCCCCGCCCATCGCCTCGTCATCGTCATCGTCCTCGGCGAGCTCGCCCGGATCTCTGCGCTCCAATTGCTATAGGACATGCTAATGAGCGTTCTGACCGAACCTTCGACGGCGCAGGGACGTACCGCAAGGATGAGGTCGATCGTGCTTTCCTGCACGGCGCCAGCCAGCAGGGCGAACACCTGGTTCGCGACGGCCCGCATATACGCCGTCGCCTTCTCCAGGAAGCCGATGACGGTATCGACGAGGACGTCGACGGGCTCAGGCGCGTCCACATCGGCGGCGCCGGACGCCTTTGCGTGCCTTCTTGGCCTTTTTCGTCTCCGCAGGGAACATCAGAGACGCAGCCTCGACGCAGCTCTGCGCGGCCGTTCAGGCACATCAATAAAGCCGCAGAACATCAGGCGGGCGGGAAGCCCTCTCACCTCTAAAGCCTCCGTGTCGTCTTCCTCGCCCTCGTGAGCGCAGAGCTGGTGCAGCAGCGTAGCGGAGAGCAAGAGCTCGGTCCCTCTTGCGGCATCGTGTTGCTTGCCCGATATCTACCCTTGATGCGTGAGTTCGCAGTACAGACGGAGATGACGGTCGTTTTCACCTTGCGAAGACGGTCGATAAGCTCGCGAGCTGTCTGCTGCACAGCCTGCTCTTCCTCGTCGATTTCATACAGAGCCGTCACATGCTTGGTGTCTTGCTCCAGCACCTCGATAGTGTGCAGCACCCGCGCCACCCAAAATTCACCGTCAGACGCAACAGCGGCGATCTTGGCGGTTTTGTCGTCTGTAAAGAAGGTGTGAGGTCATATCTATTGAATAGATTATCCTTGGCACCCGTACCTGTCTTGATGAGAGTAGATTGGCTAGTCAACTCAGCCAATGAGCTCAGCAGCCTCTCCTTGCACGCCTTGCGGAAATTATCTGAGAACACCGGGCTCGGGACACTGTGAAGCTAACGGGGAGGGAATCACAGGCGAACCATGAGCGTCATACGCAGATAAGATAAATGACGCCATCTTCCTCACCGCAATAAACTTAGACTTTTCGGACTTTTTCTTGATGGCGAAGAGGCCGTGGACGGTAAGCCAGTCGAGAATCGTCTGGACCCACCGATCGTTCTTCGGGATCGCACCGTTCCGAATAAGGGCTGCGAGTTGGTCGACGATCCATGCGCGGCGCGCGTTCAGAGCGTGGACGTCCGTTCTAGAGAACAGGCGTGATGTCAGCACATATGCGCGGACCAGTCTGCCGGGCCTCCCCGCTCACGCTTTGGCTTCTTGCTCGTCGTTGACCTGTTTCAGCAGGTAATCGATGTAGTTCTGGATGCCCTCGTGGTTCATGGACGTGAGGATCGTCTCCACCGTTTTCGTCTTGGTGAGCTTGTCGAACTGATGGCTGCCATGCACACCGGTGAGCTGGAAGGAGCAGTGTGAAGCCGACAGTCGGGTTGTTCTTCACGATGCTTTGGATGCCGTTCGCCTGTTAAACATGAGCGCATATACCAGGCTAACGTGGCATATATGCGGCGTACCACCTGCTTGGCGACCTTGTGCAGGTACCTGTCACTATTGGACAAATGGTTTATCCACGAACGCATAAAGTTCTTTGTGAACAGCTGCGGGAGGTCAGTCGCACTGACACGCGGCAAGGCCTTCTGGAAGATTTGGAACCCCCAGTACTTGCGTTCCGGAGATGAAGCCGCCGAGAACAGAGACTCTACACATAGCGGGTAAGCGGCAGCCCATGGTGCGCAGGAAAATGACGAACCGTCGACGAGCATGCGGAAGAACTCTGGGAAGGACTGGCCGCCTGCGTCAGCGGCGGCGCCAGAGAGACCTCGTCCAGCAGCGTGTCCCAGACAAAGTGCACTTGCGGCTTCCACGTTCCCGCCTTCGCCTTCGGCCCCTGCGCGTCGTCATCTTCGTCGACCTGCAGCTCCTGCCCACGTCCACGCACGGTGAGCGACCGCGCGGCTATTATTAAAAGTGCCGCACCTTGAGAATGCGCGCCAGAGGGCCGTAGTTGGCCGTATGGACGACCTGGCCGTGTTTGAAGGTGGGGGCGAGCAACTTCTGCCAATCCCGCTCTGGGCAGCACTGTTGCAGCTTCAAAGCCAGAGCGACCTTCTCCGGCGACCAGGTCTTGTTCTCGACGAGGATGCTGCTTATTGTTGCCTCCAGCGCGTCCTTCCTCCATGATACGCTGGACGCACTGACGGCATCGACGGCAAGTCCAACGGTCCACCACGCGCTTTCCCGCAACCAAGACTTCTTTTCGCCCAGGGCCAGCAGTTGCGAGAGCACCTCCTGGTAGCTGGCCAGGGTAGACACAGCAGGTTGCGAAGAAGCGGAGGTAGAGAGTGGGATGTCCCGAACCAGCAAGCCGGATTGAATGACAGCAGTGAGGCCGAACAAGCGAGCGAACAGGACATCGCGCTCTTCTTGGCCGGTCATGGAACCTTGGGTTTTTGCGGAATCCAGAATCAGGGCAACAATTTGGGAGCATGTTACGGTGGTAATACGGGATAGCAACTAGATCATGGCAGTTAAGTTAATTAGATACATGCAGCACAGGCTAAGAACGTACCTCTGTTAAAGCAACTGCAAACCCCAATCTACTGCTCTCTCGCGGACTAGCGAGACCCCTGACCAGTCGCCGTATGGAGTATGAGACATCTTGAGCATTCAACTCGTTCAAGCCATCCCCTTTCACCTCTCCGGAGGCACCCTCATCGCCTCCGTCTTCATCCTCTGAAGTTACGTCGGACGCCTCTTTGAGCGTGAACTGCGCCTGGAACTGTTCGAGCGCCGAGACAAGTTTTACTGAAGCATCAAGGCGTTCCTTTTCTCGAGCTGGATGAGAGATGCCAGAAGAGTGGGAGAGTGGTGGACATAGCTCAGAGCCAGAGACTCTTGCGCCAAACGCGCTCCGCTTGCAACTCGAGAGCTTGCTCAAAAAAATATGATGGGAGCCACGTGTTAAGGATTGACGGGCCTAAAAAGGAAGGTGTAGAGTTCCATCGCAGAAAAGGACCGACTTCAGAGCCGTCCTCGTGTAGTTGACCCTTTGCTTGGTACTTTCAAATTCCACAGAGCATTTATGTTAGCGCACACTTTGACCTATACAACCCTCCCTCCTTGGCAAATAATAAAGTTCTCCGGACTCCGAGGGCCTTCCCACAAGCTGCATCGGAGTGTCGCAGTTCCACGTCCGACGCTACACGGAGCTCCAGGAGCTCGTCAACGAGCTGTCCATATCTCCGAGCGGTAGCTACTTTCCTTCAGGTGAGTCGACGATCCTGTCATGTCGGCGAAGTTTATTCGAAACAGGAGCAGCGCAGCTCAGGACTCAATTGTCGTCACCAGCCGGTTGCCCAGGCCATCTCGCCGCAACAATTTTTCCAAATTCCCGGATCTGCGCCGTCCTGCAGCAGTCGTACAAAAGTCTATCTCTGACGAAGACAGGCGCTACACGTGATTGAGCGGGTGAGAGAACCCACGACGGACGTCCGGCGGTTCACCGACGAGTCCTTAGTCGTGCTTGGGGATAGTCGACGATCCTCTGACGTACCTTCTGCAGAATCTTCTGAACTGTTTCACTGGTATTGTTGGCGTATCTGCCTTCCCATACAATTCGACGAGCGAGCGATCCACTCAGACACCCCTGGCTTCCATCTCAATGATGCAATTGTCCTCGGGGGATTTCGCGACGGAAGACGACCGCCGACGCATATGTTTGTTTTTCCTCCTCCTATTTCCGTGGTTTTGTTTTGCAACAGGGGTTATTCCCTGCTGCCGCTGTGGTAATTGAGAAAGTCCAGGATGGGCTTGGCAGACCAGTCTCCTATCTCTGCGGGATGACGTTATGGTCAATGTTTGTGCTCCACTCGATCGCAGACAGGGCAGAACTAGCTAAAGTTGCTAAACTCAATTCTGATTGGCCGACGCTCGCTTGTTCAGATTTGCGCGCTTCTTCGCACTCACACTTCGCCGCGGCCGGCGTCTTGCCACTTGCTCACTGACGTCCAGGGTCGACCGCCGGCGCGCAACGTTCCCGACATAGCTCAAACACAGCTGTGCAACATTTCAAGCGGCTGTGCTAGTGAAGGGACCCTACTTGCGGTTTTAATAATTAGTCAACGGCAGGGTACGTCCTGGTGATGTTGCATCATGTACTTTGGTTCTTCACCTGCAGCTGTCACCCGAGCTGTTGAGCAGAGCGTGCGATAACTGGTTACACCCCAGCTTTCTCCACCCCGGAATTGTTCATGGCTTTTCTTCTAGATGCAAGGCTCCATATTATAACATGATTGGGGTGATGCAGCTGTGATCAAGGCTCCAACTGAATAGAGACGCTTCGTGCGAGATAGCAATCGACTCCTCCCACCAGAGGCGCACGCCACCAAGCGTCTGGCGGGCATCTGCAGGCAGATCAGGACGCTGATGCCCGTTTCGTGCACACCTGCCCTTGCGAGACGAGCCAGGACACGTAAGAGAGCACGCCTCTGCGCTGGGCGAGCTCGCTACCCGGCTCGACCTCCTGCGCTCGAAGCCCGCGAGGCTCCGCCCGGGGGCAGCTATCTCACTCAAAGCTGGCCAGCTGACGGCCCGTTCTCTCATGCAACGCCCATTCGCACCCTGCCTGTCAATGCACGCTGCCGTAAGCCCTCATCCCGCTGTGCGCTATCATCACCACACGGCAGCGCGGGGGTCTGCTCGATGTGAACGGCCGAGAGGGCTGACCCCTTTAGCTGTCACTCGTGAGAGGACCCTGGGCCTGCCCCGCTTCTCAGTCCGCCGTACTGGCGTAGAAAGCCTCAGGCTGGTATCCAATGGGCCTGGCTGCCGGAGGTGTGAGAGTCCTGTGTCGACTGCTGACCCTCCTAACGCGCCGTGAAGGTCGCCAGTCCAGCCCGTCCGCACCTTCGATGTGATAAACTTACCAACGCCTCCGTTCCGCTGCTGTAAGTTAGGAAGTCGTACACCTTGGTAGGCATTCATTTCCCTCTTGCTCGCTCCGCTAGGCCCGTAAGTCAACCATCACACGACCGCCGTCCGGCTCGCTGAGTTGCAGTCCTGCGCGTGCTGGCAGATGTATTTTGGAATATTCTCGTAATGAGGCTTCGTGCAGGCCAAGGCATTAGTCAACGCGCAGATACGTTTGCGTGCCCTCCTCTACATACCTCTGTCCGCATGCCTTCTCGATTTCCCGTGTGGGGAACCAGTTTCCTTTGCGTGTTCCACAGCAGCTACCCCGGACAATATTCGAGGAGAAACGGCGCCTGGCCGAGATCTGCACGAAAAGAGGCAGATCGGGCACTAATTATCCCTGGATCTGCGTCCTGGGCGGCCACCAAGCCAGGCTGGAAAGGGGGCAGCGAATCCGATATCTGCAGCGGGCCATGTGACCCCGCATTGTGGAGGAGTGGCCGGGCCCGACAGCCTGGCGGTCGCTGGCCGTAATTTTGCCGGAACTCGCCCTCCGAGTCCGATGCGCACTCTTGACCCCGAGACTGCTCTGCTATTTAACCAGCACGCCTCTCTCCTCCTCCAACCACACCCAAACCGGGCTCTCGCACTCTGCTATATAACCGCGCCCGCACTGGCACGGCCGCCCAGCTCTACTCTCACCCACTGAATACCACTCCGGGTTCGTACCCAGTGCTCCACACTCTGTGACCACCGTCACCCTCGCACCTGCCCGTCGCCCCCACCACACCCTACCGCATCCCCTCGCCATGTCGCACTCCGTGCTCGCGTCCTTCGACCCGCACGCGGTCCACCCCTTCACGAACACGTCGGGGCTGATGCCCAAGCCCGCCGCGCCGTCCAAGTACCCGCTGCCCCCACACGCCAGCGCCGCGCCGCCCACCAGCACGCCGCTCGCCGTCGCCGCGCCGCAGCCGAAGCGCGCAACCACAGCAGCGAAGAGGGGCCCGCACGCCGCGAAGGGCCCGATCTTCGTGCCGTTCCGCCCAGAGCGCTCCTCGCCCGACCTCGAGGACATCCTGCTCAAGAAGAAGGTCTCGGACGTGTTCTCGAACAAGCAGACGTGGAGCATCGACCAGGCGCCGCTCCCGCCGGCCGCGAAGGCCGCGCAGCGGGTGTGAGGGCGCGGGCGGCGTGGCGCTGCACAATACCCGCGTGTTTTTCTGTTGCATACCCAGTCCAGGTACGTCCCTCGCGTCGCTGTTTTCCCCGTCCAGCTGCTCACACGGCTCTTCACAGTTTTCATTTCATCGATACCACCCTTCCATACCCCCTCTCGTCCATCACATGAACTCGCATTCGCATCTGTAAAAGTATTTGGGATATCCTGGCCGGAGGTTGCTGCATTTAGGACTTAGGATAAACCTACTAGGGTAATGGTCTTCGCCCCCACTGCGCGCGCTCGTGCACTCTACGTATCTAGCTGAGCTACTGGATGTACCCGCGTCGTTTGCAGTTGTATTCAATATTTCTCGCCCTGCATGAACCCCTGCGTGAACGCTCTCAGATGGCTCCCCGCTCCGGCGACTTCTCGGGGTTTCTCCCTGTGCGCTCACGGACTGCTCTGGCAAAAGTTGCAAGTCTGCATCCGACCGCCTCAGGTTCGAGAGACCCTTCCCATCCACGGCTGTTCTCTGTGTTCTCTGCATTCGGATTCTTTGTGGCTGTGATTGCCAGCAAGCTACCAAAGACAGCCTTCTCGGATTCGACGGCAAGCCCGGCGTCTAGACTTGTCTCAGAGCACCTCCTTCCAACTACAACAGGTGAGTACTCATTGCCGTGTCATCGACTGGCATGCTTCGTCGTAATGATATTTCCAGGGGCGTAGATTTGTGTTGGCTTGCGTCTGGCTCACCTATTTCTAGGGATCTGCCGTTTATCGCTCAGTTTTTAGCCCCTGTGCTACCCCGGGCGTACTGAATGCAGTATTTACCTCGAGAGATTTCTGCCAGACTCGACTCCGTCGGTGCATGTGAGTGCAATCAAGCCCATGTTCCAAGGGTTCTAACCCATCACTTGCAAAGTTGAGGAACACATGACCCCGCCCGCCGTCCCATCAAGCTGCATCTACACGAGCTGCTACTGCGAAGAGAACATCTATCTCTTAGCGGGACGCTCTGCTGTCCAGCACAGACGCCCCGTCCCGGAATACCTGGGACATGCACGTCGTCTTCCTCTCCAATCATCACAAAACTGTGAGTTTCCCCGCGGGGGCTGGTCATGGGCTCCGCACCGTGGCTACCCCAGTCCTGCGCGCACTGCACCCGTTTCATGTTTGCTGACGGGGCGTGGCGCGCCCAGGTGGCGTTGTGGAACCAGAAGGCCCGGGACGGCGTCGTCGTCTGGGACTACCACGTCGTGCTCGTACTGCGCCCGACGGCGCTGCGGCGGCGGCGAAACCGCGGCGGCGGACGCCGCCTGGGTGTACGACCTGGACAGTCGCGCGCCGCTGCCGTGCCGGGGGAAAGGTACGACGCAGCGGCAGGGGCGTCTGCCCCTGCACCGCTTCTCCCGCATTTCACGCATATGCTCTTCTGACGCTGCTGCACCCCCACGATCGCATTCAAATTCGACGTCGACCCCTCCCGACGGCGCGCGCGCCTGCCGGACGTGCCCACTGGCAGACTATATGCACGAAACCTTCCCATACGTGTTTGATGCAGGATGGGAAATACCGGAGCGGTATGTCAGGTACGCACCTCTCTCCTCGGCGGACAGCGTCGCATAATTTATTAAGCGTCGCAAACAGCCTCTTCAGGGTGATCCCAGCCGAAGAGTACCTGGACCACTTCGTATCGGACCGTTCGCACATGGTGGGTCCATCGCCTTCTCCCCTGTGCCGTCACAGGGCTAACGCTCACCTTGCACCGTGAAGCTCGCGGAGGGACAGATGGATGTGTATTTGGCAGAGCCACCCCAATATCCCCCCGTTGCGTGGCCGACAAATAAAGGGGGTGCCAGTGCGGCGCGGAGCAACCTGATGTCCGCGTTCGTGTCGATGGGGGCCCTGCAGGCCGCGGACAGTGCTGGCGACGGCGCGCCCGCCGCGGAGGACGTCGATAGTGTCAGGGTGGGCGAGACGGCGCACGGCCGCGTGCTGGGAATGCCCGAGTTTCTCCGCTGGGTAGCTTTAGACGATGCGTAATTGAGCTGTCGCTGCGCCCGCCATGTATGTACCCTCCCTGACTGCAGCTGCCCTGTGGCGCCCGCCTGCCGTGACGGCGAATGATAGAGCCCAAATCGGGCGCGGGAGATGCCACAAAGCCTGTGTGACGGTCACGGCGGGGGCGTCACGACGACGCACGGCGATGGGCGCCTAATGCTGATTTCTTTCCAACTGCCCTGTGCGCTGCGCCACGCCCGCTGCCTCAGCTCTGCCTCGTGCCGCTGTCCCCCTTCCGCTTGTCAGGGCCACGGGCACGGTCTGCACCCACTCTTCGCGCGCGCGCACAGACGGACACGGCGGCGACGCTGACACCACCACACATGAACGGACACGGAGAGCGTCGTAACGGCGCCGCGGCGGACGGGGACGGGAGGCAGGGCGAGCTGCAGGCGAGCGGGGGCGGGCCTTCGGGCGGGGCGAACGGCTACGCGCAGTGAGTGTTCGTGATCAGATCTGTGCATTTCTCCCCCACACACCGTCGGCATCCCACGAGGCAGCGCGCAAGGCCGCTCTCGCTCAGCCTGCACGGATGCCGTCCCGCTTCGAGGCTGGGAGGGCAGCGGAGATGGGCCTCCGGTACAGCACCCCGTCGCGCGGCGCGCTGGACGACTGCGCGCACCACAAGCGCAAGCGCAGCTCGCCACGGCTCGGCCCCTTAAGCCCTCCCGTCCGAACAGCACACCACGAACGTACTGACGCCCATAACACGCAGGCCGACGCCGTACCAGATGCACAACGAAGCGATCGTGCACCATCTGTTCCACGCCGGATTCCAAACTGGTGTACGTGCCCCCTGCCGCGCCCCGCGTCCGATGTCACGCTGACGCGCCTTCTGCCACTTAGAACTACGCGGATACCGTTCTCGTGAGTGCGCGCCACCCGGTCTCCTGGGGGACTCGAGCTCACAATTTATCTATCGACTTAGCATGTATTGCAAAACATGTACAGACTGCATGCCATTATTTTGTCGCGTTCGCCTTTCCTTGCTCATCTGATGTCCACGTCGCCCCAGACCGGCGGTCAGCGCACCATATTTGTCCACCTTGAACAAGAACCAGAGGTGACGCATGAGGTGAGTGAGAATGAAGGGTGCTCGGTCGGAATGTGACTGAGCAGCATCGTTCCCGTTTTCTTTAGGGATTTGCAATAGGTGTGTCCCCTGTTTACGGATCACCAGGAGCCGTCAACCTAAAATGACTTCTTAGCCATGGGTTACCTTTACTCAGCCGAGTCATTGAACTCACTGCGTCCAGAAAATGCGCGAGCCGTGCTCGCCGCCGCATGTCTGCTCGGCGGCATGGAAGAGCTATGCGGATACGCCTACGAAATGTGCAGGCAGTCCATCAGCGTAGAGAACATCACCGAATGGCTTGAATTTGTAGAACCCATTGCACCCTCCTCTGACGGCACGAGCACCCCAATTGAACCGCATCAACTTCAGCCACCACGAACAGCCGTCTTTGGTCCCTATGCGCAACGCCTTCGGGATGACGTGTTTCACTTCCTGGTGGTCCGGCTCCCCAGCGTCCTGAACGTGAACGGGCTCTCGACACCGGCGACGCCGGGCACGGATGCGGGTGGCGCCGCGCCCGACGCAGGCAGGGACACGCTGCTGCAGATATACGCCCGGGTGCCGTTCGAGCTGTTCAAGGCGGCGGTGGAGGCCCCGACGTTCCAAATAGGTACGCGCACGCACGGGCCTGTCGCGGCGGCACGACGTAGTGACGTTTCATCTATCAGGCTCCGATCAGGCTCGCTTCAAGTTCGCCAAGGACGCGATCGAGCTGCGCAAGAGAGGCCTCGCGCGCGGGCACGGCGCGGAGGAGACGGTGGTTCTGGCCTTTGGCGGAGGCAGCTCTGGGGGAGCACGGTGCACGTTACGCGCAAGCTGCGGAAGCGGCCGCTGTGGAAAGTGAACGCGTGAAGGCTGCTGTATTCGACCCGTCTGGTGCCGTACTACACTAGGTTATCTAACCCATCTTGCTTCATGACGCCGCGTGCTTATTTTCCTCGTTGCTCCTGTGCAGCCGTCGGTGTCTGCCAGCATCGGCCTTTTCGGTGTGTGAGGTGCTGTATGCTTGGACGACGTCCGCCGCCGCGGCCGTCGCTACCGCGGTACGGGGGGCGGGCGTGAGCGAAGCTTGGGTGAGGGCCGCGCAGCTCGGGACCGCTGCCTGCACGTGCTTTCCCGCGGGGCGCGGGCCACGAGCGATGCTGCAATAAAGAGGCACCAGGGCAACGCTGACAGCTTCTGTCAGCCAATTATAGATGCATCGGGGATTGCCTGCTGTTAACCTTTAAGCAGTGCATGCCAATCCGAGTAGGAACATCAGGAAACTGAGGATCAGGCCCGCGGTACGCCTCACTTGCGCTGTCGCCCATACGTGACTGTCCGACGCTCACACCTATTGCCTCCTACGCAGCCATCGATGCCATCTCGCCTGCCGCCGCGCCAGCTGCTCGAGCCCCGCTAGCCACAACCGGCCGAGCGCGACGTACCGCAGGGCTGGCAGCCCGGCGCACCAGCTCCCTCCCCATTTTGTTTTTCTGCCGCGACATATAAACCCTGCGACGCCGCCGGTGAGTGCCCAGCAGCCTCACCATGCCTCACACCCCGTCCGACATCTTCTTCACCGGTTCAGAGAACCCGCGCCACGGCTGTGTCATGATAGGCTGGATGGCGCAGCGCCCCGTCTACCTCGAGTTCGAGACGCCGGAGATCGCGACCTCGGAGACACGCACGACGGTGAGTGGCGTATGAAGGGGGAGGGGCGTCCGCCGCCCCTGCCCCTGGTGCCTCGCCCGCGCTGCGCTCACCTCCTTGCGGCCTGCGCTGCCAGATCTACCGGGACGGCAAGCAGCCCGCGGCCGCGTTCGAGTGGACGATGGGCACGCACATGGGCATGGCGACGATCGGCAGCCGGCGGGTGCCCATGTCCGCCCTCGTCGCGCCCGGCGCCGACAGCAGGTACGTCGCGCGCCGCGCTCCGCCCCGCGTCCCACCCGTGCTCACCGCTCACACCGCCAGCGCCCGCATGTTCCGCACCGCGGACGGGCGCACGTTCGAATGGCGCAGGGTGCCCGGCCAGCCGAACGCGTACGAGGTGCGTGCGCCGCCCTGGCCTCTTTTCTGCGTCGCGCGCACACACCGCTCACTCCCACCCATTTCCTTCCAGTTGAATCCCGGCCCGAACGCGTCCCCCATCGCCGAAATTCTGTCGCTTTCCCCAGCACCAGGCGACCCCGATCGGGCCCTCGCACGCCCTCCTGCAGTGCCGGTTCGACGACGAGCAGCTGCTGCTCGAGGCGTCGCTCGCCCTCTGTCTCAACCGCTGGATCGAGATGCACGGCTTGTAGGATCCCACGTTCTCAGCAGGGTCCCTGGAAATAACAGCGATCATATGGATGACTCGATAGCGGCACAAAAATAATATGGGGTATCAATATAGACAGATAGCAGTGTAAACAACAGTGTCGTGCGCGAAGCATAGCGAGCGGCGTGTCCAATAAAGACAAGTAAAAATCAAGGGTCTGTCGAAACCGCCCCGAGCATCTGCTCTAGCCGCTCCTCAATCGTCCAGCGCACGTCGGAAGCCGAGCCAATGGACGATGCGGCAGAGTGGCCCACATGGCCGTGTGCGCGGTCCGGCGTGATATTGAACGAGCCCGCCTCCACGTCGCGAGACATGGTTTCTATCAGACGGCCGATCTGGGCGGAGGAGCTGAAGAAGACCTGTGTGCGGGGACAACATGAGTAAAAGCCGAGCGCGGCTTGATGCATGCCGCATAATGAAAATGAATGGGCGCGCGCACCTTGGTCTCTGGTCGTGGCGAAGCCGAGGCGGCGGGCTGGGGCTTCTTCCGCGAAAGTAGAGACGTGCTACTACTTTTAGAGCCCTTCCGGCCGTGCTCCTTGAAGAACAGCTTGACGCCTTCCGCGGAGTACTCCGACGCGAAGCTCTGGCGGTTGTCGTAGAACGACTCCGTGTCCTCGTCCCGCAAGCCATTTACAATGGACCTAGCGAGCACAAGTTACGAGAGGTTAGACGCCTTTGCGCGCTACTTGTGCGATCAATCGGACGCACCAGATCGTCTCGCCATTGGCCAGTTCAATGACCTCGAGGGCAGGCCCTGACTCCGGTACGCCGTCCTCCTGTTGGGAAGCGGAGGCGACACCTTCGGGATTGCTCGAGGCTCTGCTGTCGCCAGCATACATGTCGTATCTGATAATATTAACGATATTAACGTAAGATCACAGCCGTCAGAGGAAGAGGCTCACAAGGAGTCGTAGTTCGAGCCGGACTTCTCCATTGGCCCCGGAGGAAGTAGGGCATTGGCTTGAGATGAAAACGAGTGTGGTAAATGAGGAACAGGCGGCGACCGGTCTGCTGAGAAGCGTCGAGAGCCGCCAGAGCGAGGCGGGGGAGGTGTGGGCGCACGCTCCTGCAGTGAGCGGTTCGAAGTGGTGGAGGCCGCGCCGGCAGAGCGACGACGCTGAGACATGGACTGTTTGCGCATCAAGGCCTGCAAATCGAAGGTGGAGGTTCTCGAGTCCGATGGAACGATGATAGTCCTCCGGACCACCTTCCTCAGCGGGTCTGTGTTCGCCTGCGGCAGAGGGTGGCCGGCCGCGAGGAGGTCGGCGGTCTTGCGGATGTTCAGCTGTCTCACCTCCGCCGACGGTCGTGGCGAGCTCGCGTCTATGCTGGGGCGCCCCTCCGAGGGCAGAGGCGATTGCGGAAGGGGTGACTGCGGAGGAGCCAAGCTCTCACGAGCGTCCGGCCGCTGACTCTGACGGCTGGTAGCAACAGAATTGTTTCGAGTCAGATTGCTCCAGGCGGTAGTGCGAGACGTCGTCGACGGTGATCGGGCGACCAAGTCGTGAAGAGCCGCTTGATCCAGGCCGAGGTTGACCGCGGCGTTATACAGCTGCTGCAGAGCGGCCTCGTCAGCGCGACCTGGCTGAGTCGGCGGAGCGCTTTGTGGTAGTACGGCATCCTCAGGAATAGTTGGGGTAAAGTTTGCCGACAGCAGACTCTGCGGAGACAGCGGGCGAAGGCTGGCGAATTGGCTTTGTGACGCAGGCGCTGATCGCACCTCGTCGACGCTCGTTCGCGGAGGAAGCTCGAGACGGGAGGCGGCGGACATGGACAAGGACGGCTCGTGACGGGAAGCGGTGGACACTGACGAAGAAGAAGCGGTTGCAGGCCGCGTGCTCGCCGCCGCCTTGTCGGCAGGTGGTGAAAGGTCCGCCTGCCGTGGTTTCCGGAATCTCGACATGAAGCCTTTGAAACCAGGGCCCGCAGACGCAGGCGGGGTGACGACCACCGGAGGTGAAATCCTGAACCCGCCTGACTCTGTCGCACTAAATGCAGCGGGCTGCTCCCGCGTCGAAAGCTGCTCAGGGTGGTAAGTCAGGGTCTGCGCTGAAAGAGGTGTGTTGATTTCTGCAGGGCTGGGCTGAACGTCGGCATGGCCAGGAATAGGGGTCTTCGCACGCAAATTGCCTCTTAATTTCTTGAAACGGGAGCTGAACCTCGTTGACGACGGAATACCGGGGCGTGGCTGACTGGGGCTCACAGCCCTTAATGGTATTGTGTCGACACTAGTAGACGCAGAAACCAAGGTCGGCGAAGAGATCTGGTTGGGACTGATCCGTTTGCGAGTGGACCCTCCTTCCAACTTCTGATTAGATGGCGACTTTCTCAAAGCCGCAGTAGCAGCCTCGACTCGTCGCTGAACTTCGAGTTCAAGCAACGTGGTGTGCGCGTGTGCTGGAGAAAGGGTCCCTGGCGTAGTGACGGCAGGGGTGTCTTCGAGCGCCTCAGGACTCGGTGTCAGGACTTCGTCCCCAAAAGCAGCGGAAAGGGATTCAGACGGGGGTGCATTCTGGCCCGTCGTCTCGGGAGAAGCTGATTCGGCGAGTAGAGCAGTTGTGGGTGCCGTAGGTGAGATTGAGGGGCCAATATCGCCCTCCGTGTCATCGGGGCCAAATAGTGCGTCAGCAAGGGCCCGGACTCGCTGCCCCGGACTCGAAGCAGCAGCGTGCGGCGGCGTCTGAATCTCGGTGGACACCTCATCTGCAGGCAACACGTTGATTGCCTTGCTTCGAGGGGACTGAATACTATCAACCACGGAATCGAGAAGCGCGCTCGCCTTCGCAATCTGATCACTGCTCACAGGTCTCGACGACGCAGTATGAGGCTGTGCTTGGGGAGCGACGTTCGCAGTCTACGTGCAATCCGTTAGCTGTGTACGCTGAATGACGCCGAGACATTTAACTAACCTTAGCTTCAACTCCGGAGAAGGAGTAATTTGATTGAGAAGTCGAAGGCCTCCTCCTCCCTGACTGAATTGGCACGGTTTCGACCTTCTGGTGTAGCTGCTTTCGTAACTGCTGCCGATATCAGCTTGTCCTGTACAGCTGCTACGTCCGCCCTCGTAAGCCCTACTTGCGCACGGACAGTCTCCTCGTATGACTCCTGGCTGTTGTTTGGCGTCGTCTGAGAAGTGGACACCTGCCCAGACAAATCATGCCAGTCTGTGAACGACGGATCCAGGTGTGTGAAGAGCTCTCCAAGGCGGTCTTTCTTGTGGTCTTCATCCCATGAGTGGTAGCTCGAACCGGCGGATTCTAGCGACGATCGCGATGAGTTCACGATGGGAGAGAACAGCAACGCGTTCCCTGGATTGAACGAGAACGACGAGTGACCGTTCTGCCTGGACGTGCGTCGACTGGGACTGAGCCCGGTCCCATTCGCGTAACTACCGTTTTGGGCGAATGTGGGAGAAGTGGGGGAAGACGAATTGTTGTAGGCGGAGTGATTGGGTGTGGGGGATCGGAAGGGTCTGGTCGGTGACCCAGGGTCGAAGGCCGACGACATAGCAGAAGGCGATCTGTAGTCTCCCACGCCGTTGAGAGAAGTCGTACTAGCTCCTCGATTGTCGTACCACGTTGCAGACGATTCGGACACTTCTGGTGTGCGTACAGGTCGCGCGGTCGTCGCAGAGCCATTTGACTTACTCGAGCCGTTGACGGTGAAAGTCGTGCGGTCCGTCTCGTAACTGCTTGCTATGGGGTCGGAGATGCTAGTCGTGCTCCCGCTTCTACTGCGGCCGGAGGTGGATGCACTTCCATGGCCATTCCGAATATGTCCTCTGGTGGCATCTGGACTGGACGGAAGCCAGGTCACATTCGAAGGAGTGGTGGGACGAGAAGGTGAAGAAGTAGTATTGGCCGTGGGTTGGGCTTGATACGCAGGACTAGATAGAGGTGAAGTCGGCCGCCGTCTACCATGTGGATCAACTGACTCTGGAGCCGCTGAGCTGCCACTGCCCGTGCTACTGCTGCCATTGCGTGTACGGTCTTCGGGTGTAAAACGTCCATTGGTAGATCGTGAAAAGAACAACGGAGTGGTTACACTGATAGGAGTCGTCGCTCCCCGTGAGGCCGACGTCGTCGAGGTGCTACGATACAGATTGGAAGCGAGAGTTTGTGCAAGCAAAGGTGGCGGTTGACTTGTGCTCGAGCCCGGAAGTCGAGGGGATGTAGCACGAGGAGTAGTTGAAGGAGTCTGATCATCTGGATCGAAACTTGCATCATGGTCCCGAGGGGTCATCGGACGGGGCATGCCAGGAATATAGCCAGGTAGCCGAGGACCAGGTGATGCACTGGACACACGAGGGAACGGGGAAGAGTAGCGATGGGTGTCAGACAACGTTGGAGATGGCTCGTCCGACGAGAATGCCATGCCTGATTCTGGCTCGTGCTCAGCGGGTGTGGTTGGTGATGGGCGCAACACAGGCGAAGCGTCGGGCTAAAAGGGACACGCAAATATTAGCATTCCTTCATTTGCGGTGAGAAACACGGCGCATGGTGATCCAAACGTACCGCAGGTCGTGCCACGCGTCCGGCATAGCCCATAGTGTTCATGTTTGTCGTCAATACGGGCGGTGGCACAGCTGAGATGGGTGACCGTTCCATGACAATCTCGTCGTCGCCTTCTTCCTCCATCTCTCGGATGACTTCGTCCAGCGCCAGAGAAGCACGGCCCAACACTTCCGGAGACAGAGTTACATCTTCTCTACTGTATGAAGTGTTGTTCGGGCTCGACGGCACAGAGCTGGCGTAGGCACTACCATCTGGTGTGACAGGCCGCAGACTTTGACTATCCGAGTATAGCGACGTGTTGTTGCCGGCTCCAGATCTGCTACTAGTGACGGTACCCATGCTCGCATCCGACTCCGCATGTTTCACCGCCCTTGCACGCGCACTGGAAGGGGTGCCTGCGCGACGCTGGTGTGCAGTACGAACGTACGTATGATCCTGAAACTTTCCTGACCCAAAAGATTGTTGCTCATGCGTCTACTAGCCTGTGAGCCCTTCGCTGACCCCAGCGACGTGATCGAAGGTGACCCGTGCAGAACCGAACTTGTAGTCGCAGTGGTGACGTTCGACCGCACAGACTGTCCTCCAGCCAATGACGGTGCAGTAGATATCCTGGATCCCCCATCCTGCGTCTCGGTGAATGTTGAAGAGCCTCTTTCGTCTCCTGAGCGATCCCGACTTTGCCGACGCAGCCGGCCAAGCGCCTCTAGTATCATATCTTCTTCTTCCTCAGAGACACGATGCTCTGACCCTCTTGCACGCTGCTCAGCAAGCCTAGACTTGAGCTCGTTTAGACCGATGGGTTCCCCGGTCGAGTTGCGAAGCACGCTGAATCGCCGAGTGAGACTGTACCATTGTAGCATAGAGAGGGTGAGTGGCAGCAAGGCGCAAGAAGCGAGGGACTCACTCAGGGAGTATCAATGACGTGCGGAAGTCGCTTGCAGGAGGGAGGGGCGGGAGAGGGTCTGCTTGATGCTGCTGTGCTACACGCGCAAATTGTGCTTCACGGAGCGCGTCCACTGCTTGGACGGCACGCTTCGCGTCAGATTTTTTCCTATATTATATGACAAGTTGTAAGCCTCTAGTGTTAGCTTGTGTTATCTTGTGTGGGGGAAGTTGCAACGCACCGAAAGCGATTCATGACTTCTAATTGTTTCCCTTAATGATATCCTGGAACCCGTGGCCTCGTGGTGGGCACGTTGAGGTAGATGGATTGTTCCACGCAGCTTCCGCGAGGCTAAAGTACAGTCTGATAGACTATACAATGCCTTCTGAATCAAAATGAGGAGGTAGTGGTTGCCGCAGGGTTGCGGGATGTTGGAGGGAGCCTGAGGATGGTCAGTGGTTGTGTAGGAAGAACGGCGGCGTAAGAGAACGAGTGGAGAACGTGGTGTGCACGAGTTGGAATCGAAAACGATCTTGAAGTGGTAAGAATGAAGCAAGAGGGAAAGATGCCTCTACGGCGAGGGTATCGAGCAGAACAACGCTGAGAGCCACGATGTATGCGCCGCGGGACCTTTGATCGCGGTTGCCTGTTCGGTCACAAGTCATCCAGAAAAAGATAACAAACGCCCAAGCAATACGCTAGCGCCTGCGGATATTGTTGACGCCCGATAATGCACCCACAAGCGCCTACACGTCTTGGCCTGACACGATGTCTCGCACTGCAAGCTCTGCAGGATATGGGTACCCATCACGGTCGTCTTACCCGTCATTCCTGAGCCTGCAGGAAACTGCTTTGCTGCAGCTGAAGTCTGCTTTGAGAGGACTGTTAGATGCATTCCGATGGGATGTGGTCATAATGCTCGTCTCGAGGTGCGTTCGCCGCTGAAATGACATGCGCCATCAACAAAGCTAACACCATTTGGACCCATAGCGACGCAGAAGTCAGAGCAAACATACTCAAGTCGTTACTCCTGAATATTGTTTCCCTGACGTCGATATATTTCTTCGACCTGCTTCTACAACCGCTCACGCACGAACACACACATTGGCTGAGGCGGAACGTGGGGTGGTTTTATCAAGTTTTGTGGCTGCTACCTGTGGTCGGCATATCATTATACCTGAATGTACGTTTGCATATTTCGCAGTAATCATATGTCTAAGCCTTGACCTGGTGCTAGAGTTCATGGACCTCTCATCTAGCTCGTCGTACTTTCACACTTCAACACGGTTCTCGAGCAGCATCTGAGCCTCCGTCCACTTATCTTGGAATCCTGAACTCGATCGCGACATCTGCATACCGTGTTGTCATGGTATTCACGTCGGTCGTGGTATCATTTTCGCTACGTTATATTCCTTATGCTGGACCGACATTGGGGTTCGTATTCCTCAGTTGGGTAGATGCGTGAGTTTAATGTGCACTTATCAGCAGATAGATATGCACGGCTCACGCAGTTAATGTTGCAGATACTATTGCTTTGAGTAAGTACTTATTATAGGAGGTGTGGAACGGGGTAGTTCGCTGACTGCGCTGTAGATACACCTGGATAGCGCGGGGTTATTCGCTTTCTCGAAGAATGAGGTATCTTGAGGAGCGGTGGGCATACTATTTTGCCTTTGGTACGCTCATGTCGTTATCACAAAGCAGCCGTGCTCACATCCTTGTGATTAAGGTTTGCCTTCGACAGCACTATGCATGTGGGGTAGTACGCTGGCCAACGCCGCCATATTTGCGCTCATATTCCCTGCTGTACGTTCCGCTATCACACCCATAACGAGAGGTACTGACAACGCTCGATCAGTATATCATAATGGCAATGCATGCCCGGCCCGCTCCCGTAGATCCCTACAACCCTACGGGTGAAGATACCCTCCACCACCCATCACCTTTCATACCCATTCGTATACCCATATTCACTCCGGTAATATGGCTGAACGACATCATAATCAGAATCATTAGTGTTATAGGCTCCGTCAGGGGACAGCGACCGAACTCAGTTGGCGCAGCCTCTTCAAGGCACCGACGAGTACCAAGCGATAGCGCCGAAAACGTCGAGGAGGGTGAAGGCATAGCGTGGGAGGCCATACCGCAACCGTCAACGGGGACTTCATCCATACCCAGGAAGCCTGGGCACAGGATCAGGGTCTCAAGGTCGACGAAGCATAGTCCAAACATGAATAACCGGAAAGTTGACTGACACCCTTGGCTGGGAGCTTTCATCTGCTGGCTGCCAGCGCTCGCAAACTACATTTCGTAGCCTAGTCATCATATTCGACACGCCGTAGCACGCTCGACAGCACGTCACATATTCAACCAAATCCTGCCCACTCGATAGAATGATACGATACCTCCTGCTTCTCGTCATCCCATCCACACAATAGGTGCGCCTTCTTAGTCGCGGTACCGAGGCGGCCGTGTGCTACTATCTCCATCGGTCGCAGGATAGCGACGGGAGATTCAATGACAGTCGCCACAAAGTGAGAGTGATAACGCAACGGATCCCCTATAACAAAGGATTCAGATATGTTCACGTCCTGATTAAAAAGGACTTACCTGGATAGACCAAGAAGTCGCCTCCAAACTTGATACCTCCACCCATAAAGTGTCCCGTTTCCCACAAGTTTTGGAACACACCGCATTTTGCACGTTCATGGAGTGTTGAAGGATATAGCCAAACGCCAGCCGCTCTGGCGTCGTCGAGTGTTGTGTAGGTCCCCGCTCGGGGTAATACCATTCCAGCTCAGTGGAGCTGGACGGTATCGTTATTGCGTATGTGACGTTCGCAGCAGCGTTTCCAGATGTCGCAACCGGTGTGCTTGGTCTGTCCTCTTGCAAAGCGAAGTTGAGAGCTGCTGAAGTCACGACCGCGGGGAGACTGCCCGGGTCTGCCCCCTCGGCAATAGCCTTCGCTCTCGCCGCTGCTGCTCTTTTCTCCTCTCGTTGCTTACGCTTACGCACAGCCTCTTCGCTCATTGTCCTCGACGCGGTCTGCTGTTGCGCCTCCTTGGCTTCCGAAGCGGCGAGTTGTGCCCTCCGGTCAGCTGCCTGTTCTGATTGCCAATGTTGTAGTTGAGCATGCGAAGGCGAAAGATGCGCAGTGTTGTCGTCAACTATGACCGCTAGCCCTATAGAAACCGTCTGCGGGTGCTCAAGATGACCACAGTAAAGAGAAACGAACGTTTCTGGACCAGAAGCACGACCTCCTCTGGCATGAGTACAAGAGGTACTCCGAGAAAGACATTTTGTTGAGAAAGGTGTGGAAGTGTTCCTGTAAGAACACCGCAGATATGGTGTTGGCCTCGAAGGACGGCAAGGTCTACCCTTCAAAGGGAAAATGAGTGCTACATAGCGCAATAAAACCGGCGCGTGCAACTTACCTTCAACATTCCAGACATAGGCCTTGTAATTTGACACTCTCAGCTCTACCGGTTTTCCCCCTTCAGCCATTCCGGGAATATTCGCGGCGCGAAGGAGGAAGAGAAGATAGGTTTTGACCTTGTCTCTCGGAGTCGACTTCAGTCAAGTCCGAGTCAAGTCTCAGAAAGGCAGCTAATCACATGCTATTTTCGGGAAACCTCGTGACCTGTCGCGTCGCGTGTCTATCGCGGTTTCGGAATCCTACATCTAAACTGTTGGACTCTAACCGAGGCGTATTTGCAATAAAAGGAGAGGTATGTATGCATATAGTCACTCATTCACAGAAGTTGTAGTACAAATACATTACAACAGCTCTAGACCAGGCATAACCAGCAGCATCGAGCTACCCCCGTCCCTCGTGTAAGTCCGAGTAGCAGACAGTACTAAGACTTGTGAACATAGTGTACGTATTGATACACAACAAATATGTTATGCTACGGCACCAAGATACGCATATTTAGGGAGCTGACTACAAAGGGTAGATTTACAGAATAGGGCGACAAGGCAACGGGCAAAGGAAGATCAATCGGAATAGACGAGCCACAGGTAATATTTGGAAAGGATATAGAAGAATAGATAGCAAGGAAAAGGAGAAAAGGAACTTATGCTCGCTTAGCGGCCTGTACGCGGTACTGAATTAGTTTTCTTCCTAAGCAGAACAAAGCTACACGTACCCGAGCACTTCGTGCGCTTGATGCAGCTGCCTTAGAGGAGGCCGCTGACTTGACTGCGGACTTGGCCGCCGGTTTCGAGGGCGCAGCCTTCTTGCCGCTGGAGGACCTCGCAGCGGTCTTTGCCTTCGAAGCGGCAGTGGTGCCTGTGGTAGCCTAATCGAAGTGTGTGAATGGCTGATTCTCGCAAGACAATCCAATATTTACCTTCTTCGCAGTGTCCCTTCGGCTCGCGGTGGTAGTCTTCTTAGCGGGGACGGCCTTCTTCGCAGGAGCCTTCTTCGCGATAGCAGCCTTAGCGGTGGGCTTAGCAGCAGGGGTAGCCTTCTTCGTCGCCGGCTTTACTGGCTTGGTCTCTTTTGCCTTGGTTGTGGCAGGCTTGCTAGCTTTAGCGGACGGCTTGTCTTTGACAACCTTTTTAGCTTCCGCTTTCGGGGCGGCCTTGGTCGTCGCCGACCTGGGCTTAGCAGCAGACTTTGTCGCGGTCTTAGATGCAGGCTTCGCAGCGGGCTTCGAGCTCTTGGACTCAGGCTTATTCTGGTGATTAGGTAAGCACGCGAACAAGACACTACACCAAAGGGGTCTACTTACCTCTTTGGCAGCGGTATCTGCAGGCTTGGGGGTCTTTGGGGCAAGCTTCACTCGTCCCGAGCGTCCTGAAAATGATAGCTCAATATTTGCAGCCATAAGGTACAGGACGAAACAGTTTACCCTTAGGGAGAGCGAAGACGCCCTTCTCGGCGCCGGAGTTAATGGCCTTGCTGAGCTGGGTGATTTGGGCATTGCCAATGTCGAGCTTGTACTGCTCCTCGACGTACCTGAGTTACTTATTAGTACCAACCAATGTATTTACATCGAAGGGAAGGCGACATACTTCTTGATCTGAGGTCGGGAGACTCCGATCCGGGCATCGTCAGGGTTGCTAACGATACATTCCTGGAAATTTCAGGTCACAGTGAGTAAATGTGATGTTTGGATGAGCAATAAGCATAAGGAGAAGCAGAAGTAACCATGGTCAATGAGCGGTATCAAGGGGAACAATGACGAAGCGGGGTGGCGCGGCGGCGGGCCATGCCCTGCGCCCTACCCTTTTGGGACTGCGCGGAAGAACAACCTCTACGCATGCTCTCTCGCCCATTTCTGAGGAGGAACGTAGGCAGTTCAGTCGCAAGGTCGTTAGCAAAGCCTACCTTGATCATTTCAATCCACGAGGGGTGCGCGGGGGCGGCTTTGGCGGCATTCTTCTTTGCGGCAGCAGTAGAGCCAGTCTTGCCGGACTTGGTCGAAGCTTTCTTTGCGGCGGCCATTTCGACAACGATGCAAGGCTGATTTGAGAACGGCTATGTAGGCAGGCGAGTACTTTTGAGAGCCGGGGGATTGAATCTAGGAGGGGATGGGGGCGGGGGATGGTGGGGGTTCAGGAGAGAGAAGTGTTGAAACTCCGAGGCGCGTCGAGCCAGTCAACAAACCGTATTCCCGCGTCACGTGAGACGTTAAACAACGGTCTGTGGGGAAACACATGGCTCGCATTTCAACAGTATCTTACCCTCCTTCATAGGCATGCTAATATGTTATGGGGCGTACGAGTGCACTCTGTGAGAGGAAGATGTGCGGACGCTGTCCAAAACGCTTCAACGTTGTGGCCGACATTGAGTGACTATTTGCGGCCTACTTATGCACATAAAAAATATGTACACATGCTTCATGGATAGCCACCTTCATATGCTGTCGAATAAGCCTTATTCCACAATTATCCCCTCTTGACTGACGATGATACTGGGGGGATTGTGAAGGGTCCTGCGAGTGCCTGGTAGAACACGCCTTCCTAAAGCGGAACGCGTCCTACGTCCATCTCGCGCAGATCTCGCGTTCGATCTGATGGTTCTCCACGTGCAGAGACGTGGAGACTTCCGTCGGCCTCGCCCAAGCGCTTTTTGGTGCCGGTTAGTGTTGCCGTGACTTGAATTGAATTGACTGTGACTTGACTTTTGATGACTGATCCTTTTGGGACAGTCAAGTCAAGTCAAGTCGTTCCCGATCAACTTGACTGCAACTTCAGTCGACTTCAGTCAGTCCCCGACAGACTTCAGAGTGAGTTCCGCAGCCTCTGAGCCATATACCCATATTTTCGGGGTGGGTGCATGCTCTATGGATTATTCATGGCGTATCCTAGTATCTCTACCTACATAGTATGGCTGCAGGGACGTGAAATTCGACTGCAAACGTCGGAGATGGCACCGGCTTCTCCATCAACGTGCGGCGCTAATAATGCTGATCCGCGCACCAGCTCCCGTGGGCGCCTAAAGCTGACGTTCGCAGTCTCACTTGTTGCACGCTCTCGCGGCGGCAAAGGGTATATAATAAATGACAGATGCATGAAAATGATGTCAAATAGGCCCAGTGAGTATTTTATCTCGTTTAAGGGCCGTAAAGCACGATTTGCGCTAAGGGTGACCAGTACCTTCCAATTCGGGATGCAGTCGTGACTGCAGTCACAAGTCAAGTCGAAGCCGAGTCAAGCCGACGCATAAGCTAATGAATTGACGTGACTTGACTGCGGTGTGACTTGACTTTGATGACTTGCGACTTTCCAGTCAGGTCACGGCAACACTAGTGCCGGTTTGCCGGCTGCCTGGAACGAACGAGCGTCCTCGAAATCCAACGAGCCTGCGACCATGTCCATCTCAACATCCCTCCGTGTATCCGCAAGAGCAGTCTATCGAGACCTACTGAGGGCATCAGCAGCTACGTTTGCTGGAGATGCTCCCGTTCAGAATGGTGTGTAACATACGCACTGTAGTCCGTTATTGTTTTCAGTTGATTTTCGATGCAGCGTTCCGTCTGAAAATGCGTAACGAGGTCCTGCCTAGCACCTCTACAACTGACCCGAAGGTCTTTCGAGGAAAAGGTCACACTTGCGAAGGAAATTGCAGATGTCCTGAGGAAGAACGTTGTACAAGCCCGTAAGCTGGAGAAAGACCAGTCTGCTGAAGAGAAATGGCGTGCGTTTGACTTGAAATTCATCGTCTAAAGTAGCAACCATGACACCCCGCCTAGAATTGCGTATTACGGAGCACACTGAACTTGGTTCTAACGAGAGCATCAAGAGCCCGCCTCCAGTAGAGCCCAGTCGGAGGATGCGAAAACAGCAAGCCAAGTACGCCATGTCCTCCAGGGCCGTAGCGCACCCATTCACATGATTTAGATGTTGCTCTGCATAACTCAGATTGACTGAGGAACCCAGCGATCCCCTTCCTGTATCTGCATTACCTCCTAATGGCTCCGTTCCCCGATACTACTCCCAACTCAAGAAGGCGCACAAAGTCCGCACTATACCTGAACTCAAAGAAGAAGATTTAGAAGAAACCTTTGTTAGAGGTGCACGATTCGCTTCTGTGTTCTATAATTTAAACTAATTACTACATGAATGACAGGTAGTGGGCCTGGAGGGCAGTCCATCAACAAGACCGAGAACAACGTGCAGCTGGTTCACAAACCTACTGGTATCCGAGTTGTATGTCAAGAAACACGCTCTTTAGCTCAGAATCGTAAGATTGCCAGGAAGATATTATTGGACAAGGTATGGCTGCCCTCACATCTGTTCATGCCATCCATTGAACACACCTGGTCAGCTTGACAAGATAGAGAACCCGGGAATATCAAAGCAGGAGATGGCTAGAGCGAAGCAGCAGGAGAGAGAGCGCAGGCGCAGGAAGAAGGCGAAAAAGAGGGCGAAGGAACGTGCTGCAGTCGATGATGAGGACGCGGATGCTACCGACCGGCTCGAGAGATCCATCCCCCAGCACCTACATCTTCAGCGCAACCTCGCGATTGGATGACTATTTAGACTCAATATATTCGTACTTCCATCCCCTCTAAGTATAAGCGGTGTAGTTGCACTGCTATCGAATATCTCTTAGAGCAGTGTACACGGGCGACCCTCTGGCTCGTCAACGACCATCATTGCCACTACAACTCGCACGTACATGAGTAAATAATTTGAGTTAAAAGTGACCAGCTGTGCATAAGCTTTAAGGAAGTTCGTGGTCTCGGGTGTTTGTCCCGGATGCGAGAAGAAGCATGCGCGCAATGAGGCACGCGTCGTTGCTAGATATACGTTGGCACCTTACTTTATACTACCATCTGCGGCTGCGCTTCGACCCCCACTCTTGTTTTCACGACTACAATCGCCTCCAAGGGGCCTAAACTGTTCTCTCTGGTCTAACAGCACATTCCTAGCTGTGCGTATTACCCTTCGAGATGGCTTCTACCGGAGGACTTCACTCGCTTGCAACAATCATTAAGAGGTTCGCTCATTCTTCTCGCGACGACCCCAAGTATTGACTGCCTTCAGGTTGGAGGCAGCGACATCGCGTCTGGAAGATTTGGCTGCTCTCGGCTCTACTGCTCCTCAGTCAGGACCGGCCGCTACAGCGCAATCGCCAGCATCTACAGAGCCTACACCTGTTCCGCCGCCCCCACCACCGCCTGCCCCAGGAGCGGCATCTACTGCGCCCGCAGAAACACCCAAGGCTGTCGTCGCGTACACCGAGGCTGTCATCAATGCAAAGCTCAATCCGTTCGTTGAACTCACGAAGAGCTTTGCGAGCGAGTCCGTCATTGAACAGGTGAGTCGAATACACCGGTATGCTGGGTGATGCTTACAGTCTCCGACGGTCGTAGGTCAGCCTCGTAGAGAAGGAGTTCCTCAAGCTTCGCGAAGTCATTCAGCTTGCTGCGTCTTGTAAACAGCCCGACCAGAAAGGGCTGAGGGCGTTTTGCTGCCGCTCTCCAAGGAGATTGAGGCTGTGATACACGCGAAAGAGACATTCAGGAAGGATAGGGATTGGAATAATCACCATACTGTGCTCGCTGAGGGTGCGCCCGCAGTAGGGTGGGTTGCTGTGGTGGGTGACTCTGTTACTCTGCATATAATCAGTCTTGTGAACTGAATGATATGTAGTCGCCGAAACCAGGTCCATACGTCAAAGACGTGAAGGAATCGACAGAATTTTACGGAAACAGAATCATCAAGGACTTCAAGGACAAGTTAGTGTTTTAAGCATCCGTTTGGGTGACTGGATCTTTGACCTCCTTCAATCACAGAGAGCCTAAGCACGTTGACTGGGTCAGAGGATGGTACGGGCTGCTCGAAGAGCTTCGCAAGTATGTAACGGAGTACCACACGACCGGCCTGGCTTGGAACGCTTCCGTACGCTCTTTCTTTCATTGTTGCGAAAATGCTGTTGATGTCCGCTTTCTATTCAGGGCGTCGCAGTTAGCGAATATCAAGCATCCTCAGGTGCACCGGCAGCGGCCAGCGGAGCTCCGCCTCCGCCCCCACCACCGCCTCCTGGCCCTCCACCACCACCAGCGGCTGCTCCTGCGCCCGCAGCTGGTGGTGTGTCTGCTGTGTTCGCCGAGCTCAACCGGGGCGCTGATGTGACCAAGGGCCTTAGGAAGGTGGACAAGAGCGAGATGACACACAAGAACCCTACGCTTAGAGCCGGCAGCGTAGTGCCGTCGAGTGTCGGTTCCAGCTCTGCCGGTGTGTTTTACACACCAGCACTAGTTTACACGATGTTGATGGTAGGAAAAATAGCCGCCACACCAGCCAAGAAACCACTGAAGCCTTCCAAGCCGTCTGCACTGGCCGGCAAGAAGCCAACCAAATTCCAACTGGAAGGCAACAAATGGGCGATTGTGGGTATCCTTGGGCTCAATACTGGTGGCGCGCGACCTTATTCAATTTTCTTGCAGGAATACTACGAGAACGAGCCGTCGTTGGTGGTAGACAACACCGAGATCAGCCACATTATCAACTTATACGGCTGTAAGAATACTACAGTGATCGTCAAGGGCAAGATTAACGCCGTCACGCTGTGTGAGTGGTCTCCGTGCACGTCGTCAAACATCGTATCACTTATGGTTGCTACCAGTCAACTGCACCAAGACCAGCGTCCTCGTCGAAAACGTCATCTCCTCAGTTTCGGTCACAAACTCTCCTTCCTTCCAATTGCAGATCACTGGTTCGGCCCCCACAATCCAGCTCGACTCGACGGATTCCGGGCACATTTACTTGTCGAAGGAGTGTCTCGGTGTGGAGATCACGACAGCGAAGTGCAGCGCCATCAACATAAATCTGCCCGTCGAAGGCGAGGAGGAGGGCGTGTTCAACGAGGCCCCGGTTCCGGAGATGTTCAAGACAACGATTCAGAATGGCAAGCTGGTAACGACTGCCGTTGAGCATGCTGGATGAGCTCGGGCGTAAATGGGCATTTCTAGGCTGTACATGGAGTGTATTCTTCTTGCTTTGTTCGGGACTAGAAACACAGGGCTTTGCACTGCATCGATTTTGCATGGCAACGCCATGTTCAGGGTGACCGGTGGATGTCTGAACGTCGACTATCAGGGTGAGCCTCGCAGTGTTAAGAGCGCTATGACCCTAAATCAGGCGAGAAGGACGGAAGCATTGTGGCGGCCATGAGCTCGAGACGGCAGTGGGGTGGGATGCACGCTAAGCGCTAAGCGACGGGTATCGTTCCGGCTGCGCCAAGCAGTCTCAAGCAGTGCGCCGACTGAGTTGCCGGCATCGCATGATGCAGAACGGATCAAAACATTAGACGCCAGGCGTATTGCTCAGACACTTGTGGCTGGAAATCTCCCGACATGCGCTCCTCGTAATACCCACCGTACGTAGCGTCCCCACCTATCCTTCCATTCCGACGGTATTTGTTACCAGAGTCCCATACAAACCGCTGTCGACTCCCCAGGTGTGGTCCGTGCTCTCGAGAGCCAACATTTTAGCCAACATATACCCAAGCCTCACCCGTACCACCGAGGACATAGCGCAGTGGCAAAATGGATATCACAGGGTTGCGAGCTAGACACCAGGCCAAGAAGGTGCACGTTACTGCATATATGTAGCCCTTTGTCGTATTGACTCTGAACATAGGAAGCCGAGCAATGGTCACATCCACAGAGAGGTCCAGATGGGCGATACCAACCCTACGAACAGCAGGTAGGGCCTATGACAGAGCCCTTCGTAGGCGGATTTCTACCACCGCCTTCACCCGCTCCATCCACCGCACCCCCACACCTCCAGCCAAGGACCACCGATGGCAACATCAACCGTCTTTCCCTTCCATTGAGACGTACCCAAGTACAGCACCGTCATGGTCTCAAGCCTCACATGCAGATCCCCCGGCCCCGGAATCATATCTTTTCGCAGCGCAACAGCTTGCGCACATGAACCCCGTTGAGCGGTCCAAGAATCTACGTTTCGCGCACATGGAACCAATGCTGCAGTTCATGGCAGGGCCTTTGTTGCGGTATGATACAGTTGACGGTGATGGCGTTTGGCATGGTGTAGCTATGATTGTCAGTACGTCGAGAGCGAGTACACGATGTTCATTTTGTACTCAGTTTTGGTTGTATAGCTGCCGATGCTGGCTCAATATACGAACCTTACCCTACTTTGACGTACGCATGGGATCCTAATGACCTGGCGAGAGCCTCGAGAGCGCGCAGGCCGTCTCAGAGAAGCGGGAGGTCCTTCGACTTGGGGCCTCATCCTGCGGATCCTTTGTCACTGCTGCAACCTGCTGCGAACAGTGATTCGGCCTTCAGCAGGCCGAACGCGCTAAAGCAGACGGTCGCCGGTCAAGAAATATGGGTGTACTGCGGAAGCGGAGGGTAAGTTACGTTTAGCATACAGCCACATCATAGTTAGCTAATAAATGCTCCAGAACTTCTACGTTCTGGCGGTTCATGATACACGTCCCACTGGGGCCTGCCGAGATGAAGGTGTCCTATAGCGTCAACGGCGGGCAAGAAATGAGTTTCTTCGTGCCGGGTCGCAATCAGAATATGAGGTTTGCCGCCTACTCGGTATGCCCTCACCTCTCCTTCGATGTTCTTATGCCGCTTAATCCTTATGACTATATGCAGTGTAACGGTTTTAGTGCGGGTGTCAATCAAGATGACTTCCGTGGTCCAGGTTTCCAGACTGGTTTCGACCCTGTGTGGACCGACCTCTTGCAGAAGCACAGCGAAGAACCCTACCATGCTCTTATTGGCGGCGGGGACCAGCTGTATTGCGATGCCATTGTGCGCGAGCCTGAGATGCAGGAATGGGTGAAGACGAAACTGCCGAACAAGAAAAAGAACTTCCCATTGACAGACGAGATGCGTTTTGCTATCGATAGGTTTTACTTTAATCATTACTGCCAGGTGTTCAGAAGTGGTGCTTTTGCGAGAGCAAACTGTACGATGTGAGTCTGGATCCAATCATGTTCAACTCAGGCTGACCAGACTAGTCCTATGTTGAATATGCTCGGTGCGTGCATCGAGTGAATCCGGTTAGTAATACATCTCCTCACAATTTGTCTTGGTAGACGACCACGGTAAGCATTAATTTGACATTAATATAACCTCCATGAATGACCATATGCATCACAGACCTGGTGAGTGACAGTGTAGCTGCTTTAAGTGTACTATAGACTCAAGGAAGTGTGGAGATCGATGGTTTTGGAAGCTGTCAGTCACCCTCAGCTCCGCTATGCCAGCCCGTGCTGATACTGATACCATAGATCCTGATGAACTCATGAGATCCCCCGTCTTCTCAACGTAAGTGAAGGGAGTGATTTCAGTTACTGTACCCGACCGTCTGAGTTCTCAGCTCATCAGAATTGGATCCCGAGGATACTTCTACTTTCTGCTGTTCCAGTGCTTTATCAATGGTGTGTCCCTCCGGAATACCTCCGCTTTGACTTGAACTGGCTGAATATTGTCTTAAGTCGAGGTAGATGGCCTGGATGTGAACAGGCATCCTTTCAAATCCCTCGTCATCGGAGCCAATGGGCCCTTCGTGCCATACCCGTCTCATTCCTTTGTGACGTACCTTGGCCCCCAGGTCTACATGCTTCTACTAGACTGTCGGTCAGTCAGGTGTTCTACAGATTGCAAATGTTCATGCTGAGCGATCTTCCCCCAATTGTAGAGCGGAGCGGAAGAAGGACCAAGTATGCAGCCCGCAGGAGTACAAGGCGGTGTTCAATCGTCTTATGCAATTGCCACCGCAGGTCAGAACACCTTGTCGTTCAAATTGGTGTGTTCTTCTCAGGTCACACGTCTTCTTACGGAAGGGCTCGAGGCTGACGCCTGCGAAGGTATCCCTATCGCCTACCCGCGAATGGTTTTCCTCGAGACGGCGCTCGAGTCGAAGCTTAACCCGCTGGTTGCGCTGGGAAGGGCCGGTTCAATGGGGCTCTCCGGATTTGTAAACAAATTCAACGCCGACGCTGAGCTTCTTGATGACTTGGTATCCATTGATCTCCGAACTTTCCGTATGAATTGCTTATTGATCCACGCATAGAACGACCACTGGACGGCGAAGAGCCACAAGGTGGGCACGGCGGCTCCGGTTTCTTCGGAATGCCGGACTAATCCATCATGACCGTTGCAGAAAGAACGAAACTGGTTCATCGAGCAGCTGCAGATGTATGCCAAGCAGACGTGCACGAGGGTCTCGTTTGTGTCGGGCGACGTGCACTGTTCGGCAGTAGGTGTATTGAAGACATTGACCAAGGGCAAGAACAATCCAGAAGTACCCCCTTCTATGGATCACCGCTACATGATCAATGTCGTTACAAGTATGTTTTCTCCGCTTCCGTTCAAGCCCGCTATTAACTTCTTTTCTCAGGCGCGATCGTAAATACCCCGTAAGTATGTCTAGGCCTGCTTCATAGACTTCTACTCAGCTCCTCTCCAGACCACCCGCCGGGGTGCTGACGATGGTCGGAACGTTGGCGACCAAAACCCATCGGACCCTGCATCATGTCGACACCGACGAGACAATGGTGAGTTGACGTGATGTCGTGTCGTGCTTAATTGACTGCTGATGAATCACTATCAAGGCTCCCGTCTTTACAACAGATACGAATGGATCTTCGCCCAAAAGCAAGTACATCATGGGCCGTCGCAACTGGTGCAGTGTAAAATGGGAACCGTCGTCGGGGAACCTGGTGTTTGACATCCGAGTGGAGAAAGAAAAAGGATACGGAGTTACTGTTGGGTATGTCGCTCTCCGTGTGAACTGTTCAGGTCAGATTGTTTAAGGTTTGCATGGCAGCTATCCAATATCAACACCTCCGCCGCGATGGAGTTGAGTTTCATCTGTCATGCTACGGGAACCTGCGTCAGGGTAATGGTTAGTCGGGGATACACTATTTTACCAGCGAAGTATTTTTTGGATATCTGGATCTGGCTCTATACCCAACGTTTTGCATATCGTAATAATCCAGTCAAAGTTAGAGCAACCTTGTTCCCATAGTTATGCTTTCGGAGGGTTTGGAGGTGTATGTGCCGGCGGAACGGCGGCGTTTGCAGTGACTGGCGCCGGAATGGCCGATATATTCAGACTCCGAGGCTGTACCTGGCCGTCGGAGGCCGGAATTACTCCATTTGGGCTAAGCGGTAATCCAACCTAGGCTTGTAAGGGTTGCGGCTGTGATGTCTAGCTAACGGAACGTTTCCCGCCAATTTACCGTGAACGACCGTGAAGAGGGGATCACGCTTGTATCAGGCCGACCTGCACAGCGAGACCCGTTCTTCAAACGGTTTCGTACCACTTTCCTGCCACGAACCATCCACGAACGACCTCCAGATGCCCAAGGCCGGCTTTGAACCTCCCCAGTCTCTCGCTGCAAGCAAGGCAAACCAGCCGAGCTTAAAACGTTATCAGGTGCGTGCTTTCACGTCGAAAAGGCGAGGAGTGGAAGTTGAAGCAAGAGCGGGGTCAGGCATGCCATCAATGCAGAAAGCGCAAGCTGGTGAGTGCTTAAACGTCTGGATTATCATGAGCTCGGCTTCATACCGACCTTTTTACCGCTAGAAATGGTGAGTACTCGGCCTTCTCTGCCTCCATCCCGAGTTAATGTACGTTTCGTGCCTTGCTTTCGACCCTTCAAGTGATGCAAAGCGCCCCTGTTGCTCAACCTGCGTCCGCTCGCATGCCTACGCCGTCGCACACGCCGTCGAGGGCGCCGTCTTTCCAGAACATCCGGAGTGCACGTACGATGAAGGTGCGTAACCCTTCATCATGCGCAGACCGCCGCTCACCCGCCCACCGCAGTGCCTGTGTTCGACGCCGAGACAGGGAACTCGGTCTCGCGGAAGCTGTACGAGAAGATGGAGCACAAGATTCGTGAGTCGCCCAGCTGCGTTTTGTCCGCGCCCACGCCGCTCACGGCCCCCAGACGAACTCGAAGTGCTTCTGCGCGAAAAGGACCAGGCGCTGCACACCCTGCAAACCACAGCGTCCGCGCCTCTGCACGCGAACGGCGCCCTCGACGTCAAGCCGCCCCCAGAAGCCTCCACGTCCTATCAGTCCGTGCCCAAATACATCACCGGCGACGTCTCGCCCTCATCTCTTGCTAGCGCTGACACCACGCTCTACTCCTATCCTGGTCCGTCCAGGGGCTCCAGCACCGCAGAGTACCCGCCCGTGGGCCCGAACGGCAGCATTGACGGCGCAAACGGCGTCGTCAATGGAGCGAACGGCGTCATACCGACGCTGCAGCACCCTACGGGCTCGTCGCCGCTCATGAGCCAGGGCGCGGCGTCCCCGGCGTCCATGGACGAGTTCAACCTCGAGATCCGCACGTGGCCGCCAAATATGCCCTCGCCAGAAATTACACGCCATCTGTAAGTCCAAACTGTTTGTTTATTCTCGTCCAAGCAACCCCCACTTTCACCAAGGGGTTGTGCGCATACAGTCAACGCAGCTCCTGGTTAGCGCCCCTGGATAAGCGGCTACATGTCTCAGTTGGGCCTGGCGTTCCGGCCAAGACGGCGTAGGGCGTAATCGCAAGCCTTAGCAATGGGTCTGCGCGCGGTCAGCTGTCTCATCCCGCGAGCAAATGACCAATTGGCGGCCGGATGGCGGGCCATAGTGTTTTGGCGCACTTGCGATGTGGCGCTACCCTCCGCCAATGGCTGGTTGTCAACAGGGGCCAGTGCACCTGGGCCATTCTGTAAAAAGATAACTTGGACCGTCTAACAATTTTACTTCTATCCACATGCGAATTTCGTTGTTCACTAACAATCATTGAATTTGCGCAGGGTTGAGGCATTTTTCGCGTACCACATGCATGCGCATCGCATGTTCCACGGACCGACATTCATGGCTGCCCTCGAACTTCTCCCTACCGACCCCCGATTCCCGAACCCGGCATTACTGCATGCCATGTGCGCCGTCGGCAGCATATATGTCATCACACCACCGTCAACGCAAGTATACAACGACCCGGTAGACACGCCATGTGAGTGCCTAGTGTTCTGCGTTGCCCAGTGGAACGGCCGACTGCGCTGTGCTTGCTCGGGGTATTAATCATGTCTTCGGCATGTTGGGCCGGTTCTGCCTCGGCTATGTTGCCCAGATGCAGCAAGCTGTACGGCATAGGAGCACAGCGGGGTCTATCGCTTTGTTCTCGATTAGACTCGTACTTACTCTTCATCCCACAGTTGAGCTCCACAATGGTCGCTGGAGACGAGCGCACTTCCGTCCTGATTTGTACGGAGAGATACAGCTCCCCGAAGCGTTCACCGAGCAGCAGGCGCGGTTCGCGAAACAGCGCGTCGAGATTGGACTCGTACGCGGCGACTTTGCCTGCCTACAAGGTGTGTCTATCATGTCCTCGTTTTTGAACGTGCGCATTGACGGTTTGCAGCTCAAATGATTCTCACATGGTGGTACCTAAGCCAAGGACGGTATGTATTGCTTCTTCTGCGTCTCATTTTAAGGTGCTCATCGAGTTGCCTTTTAGATGGACAGACGTGAGTCCGGATAAAATGGGAGAAATGTATGGACCTGACCTTGTTGCATAGGCTTTCCTCTCAGCTGCGACAGCAGTGCGGTGTACGGCGCCGTGCAGTATAAGCACGTGCTATACCACGGCCGCCATCACGCATTACAAGCCGCCATCGGTGCTGGCCCCCGCTAAGAGCGTCATCGAGGATGAGCTTAGGCGAAATACGTTCTGGATAGGTAAGTGCCAGTCGAGTCTAGCTGAGCAATTGCTAATGCCCGACGGTAGCCTATGCCATGGAACGTCAGCAGGGTACCGGGAACGGCTGGGCCCTCTCCCTCGATGACCTCGACATCTGCCAGCTGCTCCCGCTTCGAGGGGATCAGTTTGATCAGGGAGTAAGCATCCATCGCCATTGGCTTGCTATAGAAGCTGACCGTTCATGACAGGTACTTGTGCTTCCTGAAGAACGCCAATGGTCGTACGACCCCGAGCTGCTCTACAAGCATCCCGAAGCGCAAACCGACTCCTTCATCCTCTACGTCAAAGCCTCGATCCTGCTCTCCAAGGTCAAGACGTACAACCTGCGCTTCCGCTGGCGGTTCTACACCGCCGACGGCGGGCCGTCGGCCCCGACGAGCAGCGCCGCGTTCAACCCCGCGTCGTTCGACGCGCAGAACACAGTCGAGTTCCAGCAGCTCGACCAGCTCGTCGCGAGCTTCCGGCCGTCGTTCCCGCCGCGCTTCCGCGTGCCCGAGGCGAACGACATCGTGGACCCATACCTGTACACCGCCTGCACGGCTGCGCATCTGTGGGTCTCCGTCTCCCTTTTCTGTGCCCGGTGTCGCGGAGCGCCGACGAGCGTGTGTGTGAGCACAGGGCCCATATACTGCTGCACGAGCCGCACGCGAAGCCCGATACCCACGACTGTCCGTCGGCGCGCAAGACGTTGAATGCTTCGCGGGCGATCGTGGAACTGATGTACACGCTCAGCGCGACGAATTACGACGTGACGCTGTTGGACTTGCAGCCCTTTGTACGTCGTTCAAGATGCTTCGCCGACGTGCGCACGATGCTTACGAATGCTCATCGCAGATGTGTTGGTTCATGGCGGGACGAGTGCTTGTCCGGTTCCTGCGGGCTGCCATCGACGGACGGGACCATGATCAGATCATGCCCCTTCAGCGCGAGGTGTCCTTTGTCCGGTGCGTGCTGATGCGCCGTCGTTCCCTTGTCGACTCTCTGATCTCTCGCCGCAGAACGATGCTCGCGCGCGCAGGAGAGCGTGTGCCGCTCGCATGTACGTCTGTTCGCGTCGCGCCGCATCTCGTCCCTCGTGCTGACCACCACACCCCGCAGACCGCTACAGCAAAATGCTGCACGACACGCTCGTCAACATGTGCGGGCAGCAGTTCGCGGACACGATCCCCGAGACGCTGCCGCCGCGGGGCTACTACATGGCCGTCCAAGCCTCGCGGCCGATGGTGGGAAATGTCCCGCACACGGTCGAGCACATTGTTCTATCTTAATATTCTTATTCCTCTCGGTTTCTCTTGGATCGACCCCGGGGACCGTCGTATTATTGACCGCTGTACTTAATCTGATCTCACCACTACCTTAGGCTACCAGTACAATTTGTCTGCTCTTGTGTACATACCGTAAGTAAATGTAGATTTGGTTTCATACCAGACCACTTGGGCTCGATTGGGTAACGTTTAGTGCGTGAGGTAGTAGTACGCACACGGACTGCATGTATCTACGACAGACGGGCCAGTTCCTCATCAATACCCAGATCCCCTCCTTGACTACTTCCGTCATCTCCGTCGATGGCCTCGTCATAGTCTGTGTTATACTCGCTTCCACCGCCCTGCACAACGTCGGTAAAGTACGCTTGCACGTCGCTGACAGACCCGACAGTGTGTGCAGGCGAGTACGGTCGCCCGAGAAGCTGGTGGTCGTCTGGGTCTGGGGTGTTCACGGACGTCGTAAAGGAGCCCAGGGTGGGAAGCCCAGACGAGCTCATCGGGACGTCGATTGACATCATCTCAACCTCCATTGACGGCGCGCGGCTGCCCGCAGGGTGCTTGCGCTTCTGGGCCGCAGCGAGAGCAGCGTCCTTTTCTTCCTGCTTCCGCGCCTTGCGCGCTGCCGCTTGGGCACGCCGTTTCGCTCGGTGCATTTCGCGCTTCTCGTCTACAGACATGTCCTTTTTGTGTTCCACCTGCGCGCCTCTGAGTCAAACCTCAAGACAAACAGGGACGCGCGAGGTGCTTACGATGCGCTGCTGCAGCAAACCCTCTTCCTCTTGTTTGTCCAGCGCGAACTGCTCCTCCATGTATTCCCCGTAGCGCTCGCACATTGGTCGCCACTTCCGTGTTTCCTCGGCCGCAGGCTTCACATCCTCGTCTTGCGTGTTGGCCGACATTAAGAACGCATCAATATCAGCAGGCGGGGGATACTGGAAGTCTGGCCCCGGGTTGAGCTTGACCTCCGCTTCATTGAAAAGCGAAATGAGAGGGTAGTAGCCCAGGCTCCCGTCGTCGAAGGGGTTTTCCTTGTGTTCCCGGATCCCCTCCCTATTCGCCCTCCGCTTCTCTTGCTGTTTATTCGGCGATGTGCGTAGAGGGAGGTAGTCCAGCAGGTCCTGGTACGCTATGCCTTGGCATTTGCCGTTGACAAAGAACGCGACGCATGAGTCTGGACCCAAAGTGGGAAGCGGGCGCATCGGTGCTGGTTCTGGCGGCGCGCTTTTCCCACCTCGAGCAGTGGACGGTAAGTTCTTCACTGTGGCGGACTTCTTGGTGGATGAAGGGGCAGGAGTAGAGCTCGTCCCCTTGTTCCGGTCCTTGGAATCCATCAAGGTGAGCATTTCCTTCGACTGCGAGTACTCTAGGGACTCGAAGTATTCTTGCCCCTTGAACTCGATAGCTATACGTTCTCGTTTAATATGGGCCGTGTCGTGCGGGTCTTTCTTGTTGGGTTGCCGTCGGGGTGTAGGTAGAGAAATGTACATCCCAACCACGTCCCCCGACTTGAAGGGCTGTCCATATGGTCGCGGGCGAGACAGATGAACTTTGTCCCCAGTCTTGTCCCGTACCGCGTAGCTATACCCGTCGAGCCCTGCAGGTCCGTTGAGCGGCGCTTCGCGTCGTGCCCACCCAAGCCTGACGTGGCTTCCCTCGATCCTCTTGTTTTCAGCAGTCCTTTCGCCACCACCCAGCCCAATTGTCACCTCCATATACCACTTCCCTTCTCGTACTGGCGCGTTACACCGCGCGCTACGAAAGCCCTTGTCTCCTCTCAGCCCCAACCCGTCTTGAGTAACTTTGACAAAGTGGCTTCGGTCCTCCCATGAGATGCGTAATGCGGCCGGGGCTGACTCGATGGTGCGAAACGGCATACCTTCGAGCCCCGTGATACCTGCAGGCGTGTACCTGAAGTTGAGGCGGTTAAAGCACATGGGCTCGGTTGTGAAGTAGGGAGATCCGACGATGGGGATGAATGAAGGGTGGCGTGAGATGGTCAGTCTCGGACGGCTGGACAAGTCGAGTTTGTGCAGGACGACGTTCTCTGAGCCTGGGTTTGGCGTGCCTCCGCGCTCTGAGGGAGCTGGCGACGCCGTCGCGGTCGCTCCTCCTGATATCGCGGCATGCTTCCGTTTCTTGTTCGTGGGATTGGTGGGGACGACCACCAGTGCGACAGGGACAGGGGACGCCTCTCGTGGAGAACTCGGGACTTCCATGCTGATACCACGAAGTGAGTTAGTCGATTAGTAGCCGGAAGGTTTGTGAGGCCGTCGCTGCGGGTGGGATGTTTTGTTTTGAGGCCACTGTGAGCGGAAGACTGTGTGAAACATGTTGAATAGTCTGTCCAACCTCAGTTTGTAAACGGAGTAGTGATAACGAATTGTACGTACGTCACGACGATCCCCGCGTCCAACAAATAAAATAAACGTAGCAGTGTCTGGGTAAAGTAATGGACAGTCGAAAAGATGTAAGTAGTCTGAAGACCACCGTGACGGGGAGGAGAAGAGATTGAACACCTCATTAGGCGCCCATAGACGGTCATTACAGCCATGGGCGTCTGTTCTGTCTCAAGCTCTTGCTGCCCGCCACAACGTCCAGGCCCCCACACCGCTACCTACTCTCCCAAGACCTCCTTAAACGACAGAGAGGTCCCTGTTATGGCTCTCAGGTACTTCATCTTCCCTTCAGCGATATAGCTCTCGCTAATAAGTTGTTCAGACGTGTTCAGAAGGTGCCACTGCCGTTGTGCCTCCGCTCCGAGGACGATCATTAACATGGTTCTCAGGAACTGCGCGATATTCAGAGCAGACCAATTGAAGTGAGTTAAGTCTCCTTCTCACAACCCGTTGTCTCAGTCGCCAACCTCTTGGGTAGGGCCTGACAGTGGAGCCAGACGAAGACAACCTGCTACTTTGGCGTTGCAGCATTAAGGCATCGGTATGCGACAGACATTGTCGATTGGATTCCCTTCATCTGAACCACACATCTCTTCTTAAATCCTAGAACGATAGTCCCTATAAAGGGGGCACTTTCCACTTCCATCTGACGCTCCCAGACAACTTCCCGTTCAAGGCCCCCTCTGTGAGTGATCCAGACATCCAGATCAACATAGGACGTTGCAGATAATTTGGATTGCTTTATGACAGGTCGCATTCAACACGAAGATATATCACCCTGGCATTAATGAGGAGGGGCACATCTGCGTACCAGTGCTTCGTGACCAGGTCTGTGTGCTCAATGCATGTCAACAATTTCTCCTACTAAACATATCGTTATAGTGGAAACCCGCGGTCACGCTTTCCTCCGGTGCGCGATTACGCGTAGTCTAAACCAAGTCTAGCTGCTGATCTAGTCTCTAGTCCTGGCGATCATTCAAGAGAAGGTTAATAACCCCAGTCCGGACGATCCCTTCGAGCCTGATATCGCGGCTGTACGTCACGCCTCATCTCTGTTCCTCACGTCGCGTTGATGCTTTGGTATCGCAGCTGATGAAGACCGATTACGCAAAATTCCAAGCCACCGCCAAGGAATGGACGAAGAAGTGCGTGCCACACATCTGCTATTTAACCTTGCGATCAATGTGTGCTGACAATGCACGTCCGTGTTGGTGGTATTTAGGTACGCACAGAACTGATGTCTTGACCACGGTGGACTGCGCAATGCGCATTTAATACTCAATCTTCGCAATGTACATTCGACTCGGAAACAGATAACTGTACTTTTAGTTGTGCAACAATTCAACGCGTTTGATTCTATAGTTGCAGGTCTTTCGCATGCTGATTATAATGCATACTTGACAGACGCACATGTCCTTGGCTGTCGGGTGCTGCTACCCATGTTGTCAAATGCTGAGAAGAATTCGTACGCACGGGGTCATTCTCACGGCGACCACTCCTCCTCCATATCCTGGATTTGCGCTGATATGTCCCCAGTCTCACGCAACACACGAGGTACGCCGAATGCGACCGCATATTCTCACATATTGACGAACGTGCTTGGGCATGATCTCCTGGACCAGCAATCATGTCGCAGCAGAGTGAAACTCGGCTTCGCCAACGCGCTACCCGCAGCATCGAACGTGAATGTATAGCCACAAATACTTCATGTGAGTTGGATCGCCACCTTCCCGTAATTTCCGGCCTCAGGAACGTAACGATCAAGACAGACGAACTCGGCGCGCCCGCGCAAGTATAAAGTCATGTGTGGTGCCAGACGTGCATCTCTCGTCGCTCTCGATTTCGGGGCTCAGAGCCTCGCAGCAGCCAAGCTTCTTTCCAACATGCTGAGCACGCTGAGCCGACTTGTAGCAGCAGTCTTTGTAGGCCTCAGCGCGGCTTCCGTCGCGATGGGCCTCAACATCCTCTTGACCAATGACGACAGCTGGGCCTCGGCCAATATTAGGGCGACCTTCGACGCCCTTACCGCGGCTGGACACAAAGTTGTTCTTGTCGGGGTACGTGTGCTACCTGGACACGATCGCCCTGTGATTCTGACCGATCTTCTCCGTAGTCCTGCGGTACAAAACTCAGGTCAGGGAGGACGGTTCATCCTACCTAAGGTGAACATCACTGCTCCGGGAGGCGAGTTTGGCAGCATTCCTGTCGGAGCACCATTCTTCGGACATGACGAGAACAATCAAAACATTTGTAAGTCCTGCAGTACATGGTATGTGTCTTGGTTTCCTGACCCATATCTGCTTCTGTAGGGTATTTCAACGGTACACCTGGTGCAACGGCGGTCTTCGGCATGGATATCATCGTCCCCATGGTCCTCGGAAACGACAGTACCCTCGACTTGGTCGTTGCTGGACCGAACGAGGGCGGAAACGCGGGACCGTTCTTGTACACCCTTAGCGGGACCATGGGCGCGACGTACATGTCCGTGTACCGAGGTGTAAGCACGATAGGCGCAGTGTCGACCGGCAAATAGCTGAACAGGTCTGCAGGTGCCGGCCATTGCGCTCTCTGCCGGCAACGGCACCCATCGCTCTTTCACGACCAACACAGGCCTCCCGGATGACCCTGCAAATATTGTCGCACGCTTGACGACGAACTTCGTCGATGCACTTGCCAACGTGACTGCCCCTGGCTCGAGGATCTTCCCTCCCGGCGTCGGTGTCGGGTACGTCTGATTCGTGCGCACAGCGCCAAAATGCGCAGAGTCTGACCAACCATCAGCCTCAACTTCCCTGTATTTGGAGCAAATACCAGTAGTTGCACAGACGTGAGTTCTCCTTGGCGCTACACGAGTGCCATGTTGACATGAAATCCAGCCCCCTTCACTCTTACTCGTCTCACCGGAGGAGCTGTTGCACCTTCGATTAAGATCGGTGCCAACGGATTCCCCGAGGAAATTGATTTGTGAGGGTTGCTGCCCCGTTCGTGCTTAGCGTATCTGATTATGATCTGCTTCAGTGTCACACCTGCGGTGAACTCGAACTTCAGCGGTGTACAGGTCCTTCCCGGTACGTCGCTGATACTAGCATGTTGGGCACTCTTTGACACCCATTGTCTGACCGCAAATTGTCATACAGGCGAGACTGTAATCAGCAAGCAATGCCAGACATCCGTCAGTGTCTTCTCCGTCGACTATGACGCGCCCGTGGAAATTGCCCAGCCCGTGCAGCTTGCTCTTCTGCCCCTGTTCGGGAAGAGTTCTCTCTGACGGGTGGTGTATTGTACGAGCAGCGGAAAATACAACGATGATATTTGCGTGACTCTTTTGGATGCATGCTCGTTATCGAACCAACTGAGGACATTCCAGCAAGTACAACATGTTATTACACTTCTGTTCTACAGGGATGGTTCTACATCTTTTTCTACAAAGATTTCCGGTATACAACAGAGCAAGCATTTGGTTCCGAAAGCAAGGATTCCCAACATCCGACATCTACGAAGATACCAGCGACCGCGGAAGACAGCCGTCGACGAGCACCCTATCCCTGGACATTCAAGCCGGCACGCGGGAGCCTGGGCTCGCCTTGGACGTACGGGTCGCCCGTCTCCCTGGCGCGCGAGGTCGTTGAGCCACGCGCCGTTGGGCTGCAGCTTGACGCCGCGGCTGGCGTACATGACGGCGAGGTACATCCACGCGACCGCGTTCCCGACGGTGTGCACCTCGTCCGAGACGTGCGTCTTGGCGTACTCGCACATGCTGTCGTACAGGTCGTCGTCCGTGTAGAGGTCGAACATGTGCTTCGCGACCGCGTCGTTGTCGCCAGGCTCGCACAGGTAGCCGGACTTGCCCTGCTCGATCTGGAGCGGGATGCCGCCCGTGCGGCATGCGATGACGGGCTTGCCGGCGTGCACGGCCTCGGAGACCTTGACCTCGAAGCCTTCACGAGTCGACAGCTGGACGGCGAACTTGGCGTTAGCCATGAGGACGTTGAGGACTGAATACGACGAGTTAGTGAGATTATTACGTGCAGTATCGCAGTGGACATACGCTGGTCGCTGGGCGGGCACCTCATGGTGATGATGTCCTTCGCGTACTCGGAGTACTTCGTGTGGATGAGCGTCGATACCTGATCGTAAATGATGCTGGCATCGGGGTCGTCAACCGCGCCCCGTGGCCGCAAATGAGCAGCTGCGGGATCTCGTCGGGGGTGACCTTGCCCTCGAGGAGCTTGCGGAACTTGGCGTACGAGTCGATGACGTTCGGAATACCCTTGGCCGGGTCGAAGCGCGCAATCTGGACAATGTACTCGCGTGCGGGCCAGCCGAGCTCGGTCATCTTCTCCTTCACGCACAGGTTGCGGAACTCGCCCATGTAGTACTGGGTGTCCCAGGGCGAGAGCTCCTTGTTCAGGCCATCGAGCCAGTCCGTGGAGGCACCGAGGAGGGCGAGCTTCTCGCGGGGCACGTCGCTGGGCACAAACTTGTTAACGGGGTGGGCGATGAACAGGTCGGAGTGTTGGATGTTGTTCCAGAGGTACTGCCAGACCTCCTCCTGCGGCGAGCCCTTCTGGTGCACGAGGTCGCTGCGGATCTCGATGTGCGACCGGTAGATGATAGGCAGCTCAGGTCGGACCTTCCTGATCAGCGGGATGAGACCCGGCATCTGCGGGTCGTCTAGCGTTCAGAGAATATGGGTTAGTGCAGTACTTAGCAGAAGATTGACCCAGGACGCTCACCGATGAATGCGATATCGCAACCGCCGGGCGCAAGAGGGCCACCCTCAGCAGTCCAGCGAAGACCGTTCTTCAGAATCCAGGCATCAAACTGCTCCTTCTGATCCTTGGTCAGGCGGAGACTGGGGTCTGCCACGCCTTGGAGGATGTTGTGGTTGTTTCTTCGTCGTCCGGAAGACCGAGGGTGAGGGGTTGGGTACATACCTACGCAATCAGGTTAGAAACGCGCTACACTTTCTCAGGGATGCGTGCCGGATTTTCATGGACCGCGCTGCATCGTGCGAGGGAATGCTCACCAGGCACAGTCGACGTCCAAGGCATTGAAGAACCGGATGATCGCGTGACGCATCTGTCAATACATTGTATCGTAAGATACTGGAAGGTCCGGTAGGTGGACGCGGAAGCACTTACGAGAGCAACACCACCTAAACGCGTGGATCAGAAAAGAAAGGCGCGAGAGAAAGCGATCAATCCCCGCGCATTTGGAATATGCAAGGGGGCTTTACCCCGCACTCACCGCCTTGCGGGGTTGACGAGAAGAAGCCCATCTTGATCTTCTTCTCACGGAGCTCATCTGCAAGTTTGTTCACCGAGCTCCAGGTGCCCTTGCCGACGGACTTGCGGTAGACATCGAAGTCATCGATGAGGTGGATCTTGCCTCCAGCGTCCACAGCGACCTGGTTGCGGGGGCCGATAGTCAGGCGCGGGTTGTTGTTGGGTCCGAAATACATGATACATTTGCGGGCCGCGGAATCAGCCTGCTCGTCCACCGTGCGGGGGATCGGGAGCTTCGATCCAACTCCGGACGAGAGCTTCGAGCTATCCTCAAACTGTGTCGGGTCGACATAGACGGTGGGCGTTTCGGCACCAGAGGGGACGTATGAACCAGTCGTCGAGGAGATACGGTGCTTGATGTTCGGACGCGTGATGGAGTCAGTGTGGAAGGGCTTGATGTTGAAGACGATGGGCACGATGTCCAGGTCGAGCCAGAGGCGCGTGCACAAGTTGGGAGCCTAGGCCAAGTACATCTGATGTCAGTGGAGTCCAGAACGACACACGTGCATCCCAACACACCTCTTTCAAGAGACTGAGGGTGACACCCGCCCCAAGGAACTTGCACAAGTGCTCCTGCGAGAACTTACGGACAGCGTCCAGAACGTGCTGTTCGATGATCTCGGACTGGGCATCAGGCTCGGTCGGGTCGTAAGGGACAGTGGAGGAGGCGAAGTCGGTGTTGTAGACGGAATCGTGGATAGAGATGGAGACTTCAAAGCCCGTGTTGTTGTTGACGACCGCACCGGCGATACCAGCCCACATCGGCTACGGCGATGTCAATACAGGATCAAGCACCGCAGTCGCTTCGACTCACGGTGAGGTGCGCATAGCTCGTCACATTGGGCCTTTTGGCCGAGACGACGCTTGACAGCCTGCGACGGACGGCATCCGAGGGCTTGGAGGTGAACTGGTGAGGAGGAGACATCGTTGGGAGATGATGTCGGGAGGAGAGTTGTGGGTTTGGTGAGATAAGGTTTATATAGGGCCTGAGCGTCCTCGCAGGGCGTGACCAGAAGAGGGAAGAGGGGAACTGAAAAAATCGAGGCCTGGTCGCGTGTAGGCCGTGTGTTGAGCAGCGTGCGAGACTGAGATGATTGAGAAGGCCCTGCTCGAGCATTCTCCACCCTAATTAGCTTGGCTATGGGCGCTTAATCGACGAGGACATAGGTCACACCACGTGAATTGTTTTCGGTGGAAAGCGCCACCATGCCCACTCCCGGGCCCGCCCATTTTATCTCTCGGCCGTCGCGTCGAGAACGGTCGCGGTGAACCCCTCCAATGCTAGGCCCTCGCTGTGCCCGGGGTGCCATGTTTTGCAGCGGCATCTCCGCACGTTATCGGAGGTAGTCGCTGCAGAACGCTCGCAGCGGCGGAAGGGGTCAAGTCAGGGCCAGAAAGCAGTCAGAAGGCCCGTCTTCTCCAGGGCATCTGATGAGCGGAGAATGCTTTGGAGCGCGTGTATCTTTGGAACAGCTACTAAATTCTGCTTTCTGCGCCAGGGGGAACCGTGAGTCTGACCTCTTCGGCATTGCAGGCCCAAGCGGCGGTACGAAAGTCGGCATTTCCACGGTTTCTATTGGGATGTGCCCGCCTTCTTGCGGTGATCAAAACTTCGCCGTGGGTAGCAGCCGTGACGTCGTGCATATTCTCTTGTATCGTCTTCGGGGGAGTCATACCAGTGTACGTATTGTTGTTGCCGTGCAACGTCTTCTGGAAAGCGTTACGACACGATGAGTGTTCACGGAATCCGCGTGTCGAAGTAAGGAGGCGATTAGCTTGAGCACCATTTATTCTAGGAAGACATGTCAATACACTTGGATGAGATCCACATTTGGCAAAAGCCTGGAAAAGAACAACGTACCTCACTGAACCAAGACACATACCAGCCCATGATGTTGACGATCACTTCCGCGGAGATTCGTCTGCCATCTCCTATTTCAATTGGCGTATTTACGAGAGACGGCATAGAAAACATGTTCTCCTCGAGGCATACCCTATTACGTTATGAGATGATAGGCATTTAGAGCGGGGTCCCACGGTGTAGACGAGTAGTTTTTAAGCTCACTCGGCTTGGATAGAAGCGAACCATGCCACTCTAGCGCAGGCAAATCTTCCTACGGATAGGCGGCCTGACGGAGTCCATAGAGGAGAAAGTTCTCTTTCAAGGGAGAATCTGAGCTTCCATGTCTAGGTTCTGCGTTGCCGGTTTGGCGGAGGTGTGCGGCATATCAACTGTAAGGTGTCATTTGGACTGGTAACAGCACATGTAATTGCTCGATGCGTACCTTGGACAACCACCTTTCTGCTTCAGCTGTAATTTTCATACATCGGGTTACAACAAATATACTAGTCCTGCGGCTCCATATCAAAGTGGGTGTCATGATAGCGGAAGCGCATATACCCAGCCTTCATGGGTACACTTGGTTTTCATGTGCTGCCTCGCACTGAAGAATAATGACAGGAATTGTGTAGAAGCATAGCATGCGAGATGCACGCCGGTAGAATGGCACGAGGCGACGCGAGGACGACGGGAATGAGGATGGCGGCGGTGGTGGTAGTAGTCGATAACAAGCATCGGGATCTTCCGCGCGGACTTCGACTGGGGAAAATACTACAAACCTGCCCTACTTGAGGTAAGCTTGATCTAATGAACTGTGCAGGGGCTTTGCGTCCAGAACGCAGAACAGAAAATCGTGACTTCTCTGAGGAGCAGGTACATCGTGACGGGGGGAAGCACAGTTTGAGTCGCGTCCAAATCGGCGCTTGACGCGACGTGCACGTTACGGTCACAGTAGTGACAGTCACGCTACTGACGTTCAACTCGTCGCTCGACCTCCAAATTGACCAACGACCTCTGCTGGTCATCTTTACTGGTTTCGCCGCTATCACCACCGTCGTTCGCGCTTGGCCATTTAGATCCTTACCGGCTGCGTGTAGAGGCCAGCGAAACAGCGTCCCTGCCTCTGGCATACGATTCTGCCGGCAGCTCGTGCTGTTCGTACCTTTCCCTCTCCCCCTTACAACTCTTCATCCTTTCCCACCGCAGACTTGCTCTGAATGAGCCAAGAGAAATGTGTAGCATGCGGCGAACCTACAGTCTTCGAGGAAGAACTCGGCTCCGCCATCTGCACGAGTTGCGGCACGCTCTCAAATGCTTCCCAGAACATCCTTGCTTCTCACCTCGAGCACGTCGACACCTCCGGGTATCAGTCGAACTTGTATGGCCACGTAACGCAGTCGAGTACTCTGAAAGGTAGAAATGGCTGGGCTCTTGCAGGGCAGGGCAAAGATGCCAGGGATAGAAGGAACACCGTACGTAGTGGTTGGTTTACTCATCAGTTGTACTGATGTGGATTATAGATTGCCATGCATGATTTTATACGTACCATATCCGGAAGGCTGTCCTGTGCCAGCTCGGCAATTCGTGCTCAAGGGGTGTTTGACCAAGCAATGTCCAAGGGCACTTTCAGATGGGGACGAAAAGCGAAGCTTATTGCCGGGGCATCACTTGGTATCGCATTTCGTGAGGCACGCAGGAGCGACTCGCTTAGAGATATTGCAGTAAGTCACTTCCATTCATGTTAGAACACCGTCTAGACCTTTTGCCCCCGCCTGCTCTGTAGAATATGCGTTGACTTTTGTTCCGCATCTGTGTTAGTACCTCCTCGAAGAACCATTGACGTCCCTAACTCGAACCTTCACGGCTATCCTGAACCTGCTAGGACTCAAGCTCGACTCCGCGGATCCTGCACAGCATCTGCCTACGTTGCAAACTCACCTCCTCTCCCTCATTCAAGGCGCTGGTTCCATTCCTCGCCAGCTTTTGAATGCCCTCAAACCTGTTGAATCCAAGCTGGTCGCTGCACAGCAGACAGCCACATCGTTATCTACCCTCATATCCCGTGTTCCCGAGATAGCAAGCCTACCGACAGCACCGACAGCTTGTGCACTTCTCGTGTTGTCGTTAGAAGGCGAACTTGGTGCGTCGCTCCCTCAGGCTGGCGCACTCGCTCAAGCCCTCGGCACCCGTGTCGGTGCGAGCAAGGCTACCGTGATGCAGCGATACAAAGTCGTCTACGACCTCATCGAAGAATATATACGGGACGTGCCCTGGCTTGACGCTCACGAGAAGAAAGGCAAGGGTCGATCCAAGGTTGCCAAACGTGTCGTGGTTGCCAGAGGCCTCAAAGATGTGGTGCAGTTTCAGGAAGAGATTTGGAGGAAGAAGCTGGAGGATGCGGAGAAGCCGATGGTCGAGCTTGAACTGGACAGTAACGCTGGAGACGATGAAGATAGTACCGTGGACGGGTCGGAAGAAGGGTCGGTTGCGAGCGGTATGTCCACTGCCTCGACTCGAGTTCTTACAGTCAGAGAAGACGACGCCCTTTCTGCTTCTTCACAGCCCATTGCCAAGAAACCACGCACGCGCAGGTCTGCACACGATCGCACGGTGGAACGTACCTCTCAGTTTATCCTGGATCCTCTCGCCGCTGGAAGATCAACCGGAGCGTCCTCTGCAGGTGGTCAGAGTGGCACAGAGCTGCTGCAACATTTTCTCACTATCGATGAGTCCGCGTTGTCCCATGCCTTCATGCATCCTCCGACGCGGCTCCAGCTTCTAGCGACTGCGCGAGGCGAAGAAGACATTCGCGACGACGAACTGTTCGAAGAGGGCGAGCTTGACAATCTGCTTCGCACAGAGGGCGAGGTCAGCGTCTTGCGACAGACGCTGGGTTGGGAGATCTCTGATAGCCAGGGAGGACAAGCTCTCGCGGTTGGACGTCTCAAAGAAGAAGCGGAAGCGCGTTGACGATAATACGGGCGCGGAGGGCTTAGACGTTCAAACTAGTCCCGGCTCCCGAGCGAAACGCACCAAGCGAGTCGACATGGATGCGCTTGCGCGCTTACTGGACCCCTCGACGCACCTGGAGGACGTCGACGAGGACGGCGATTTTGCGAGCCTCGGTTTTGAGTTCGACGGCAAGGACGACTACGAGGAGGTTAATGAAGCGTACGCAACGTCTTTGCATGTTCAGGTCGGAGACGGAGAAGAGCTTGTGGAAGAGTGGCGGCCGCTGTCGCCAGGCGGAGCCGGGTTTGACGAAGATCGGTACGATGTCTGAAGTTGGACTGCACGTGGGCTGGGGCTCCTTTGATTATAGCATAAGGTGTTCGACGCAAGGTAGTGTCTACGTCTCAGTCTCGCCAGATGGCATACCGACCACGAGGGTGACGATTTCTCCTCGCAGCATGTGCCAGATACTTGCAGAACCTTGTTCCGCACTTGGAGGTTTTGGGGATTCTGGGAATATTGTAGTTGTAGTTTTGTATAATTGTTGTACATACCCTGTAATATCTGACGTTATCGCACGTTTGAACTCGACAAAACAGTGAACCGTTGCTTTGTGTGCGCACCAACCACTGGCAATTGCGTCCGACGAAGATTGGGCGCTTTTCGCGATCAGCGTACTTTGCCTGCGCCCATATAAACCTTCAGCCACCCCGCGAGCTCATGTACGCCTCACATCCCACCACCAGAGCCAGAGGTGTCTGTTCTCGAAAAGCAAGCCAGATAAAATGGACGTCGACATGAAGTCACCCTCGTTTCGTCAGGCTCCGGTCTGGTAAGGCGAAACGTCCGCGCTCGCCGCCTTCACCAAGTCCGTACGAACGACCGAATGTATGTAGCTTGGTGGCCACATGAATATAGTATATGAACTGACTGTCCGCTATGGCCTATTAGAAACGTGCTTCGATGGGTGGACGGCCGGTGGCCTCTCTGCCATTCTCTGCGTCGACGCGAGCAGTGCAGCCGCCGCCACCCATATCCGACAGACAAGTCTCCGAGGACTGGGTTTCAAGGACGCGGAGGCTGAGCATCGGCAGGATAGAAGATGCCGGCCACAGCCTAACATCCATTGCTGAGATGGAGTCTGCAGCTCAGGATGAAACTATGGTGCGTTCGCTGTCTGCGAGGCACTGCTCGAGGCCGATGATATCTACTACGCATTACTCGGCTGCAGCACCTGGACTACGACGAACCTATGAATATACCCGAAGCGCTACCCTATGAAGGCCCTTATAATGCACGTATGCCGTTGCCCTACACGGTAGAACAGGACCGAATATCCTACCCCTCGTCGACATCGCTCTCACTCTCACCGTCGCCGTCGCCTGCTTTCAATACATCCACTTCGTCTCTGCAGTTCTCGCACTCCATCCCGTCAAGCTCCTCTCTGCAACCGTATCAGCTACCCATCGCGCAGGAATCCGCAAACTTCCCGTCTCCTGCGCTCACAGCATTCGCCACTCCGCCTCAGGGGTTTGTATCGCATTTGCCGGCGCACGCACAGGAACCACAGCCCTGGTGCGCCGCCCTCTGTATCTTCAGCCCAGAGGAAACAGCGCTTCACGATGGGGCCGCGCCACGACTGCGAAAAGTGCCGACTTCGTGTCCCCGGACATTGGATGCATTTTGATTGATACGAAATCTCTTGGTTGGCTGCGTTATAATTGTTGCACGCGAATTGTCCTTTGTATCGTAACTCGCTCTCGCCAATGTTTATGTCTACTCTCAAGCTGGACATGTCTCGTGCCTCACAACTCCACAAATATTGCTACTGTCCTGCTTGTCGCGTGTACTACCCCGCTATGTTCGGGATTAAATTGTAGCAATCATGTCACTATAGCTACCTCTCGCCTCGACCTCAGATTCTGCGTGAGGGCCTTTCAAGTTCACACCAAGCTTGCCCACGAGAGCCGTCAGTATGCCATATAACAAGCTCTGTTTGCAGTGGGCTACGCGCTGGGGCAATTCTGTCGTCCACTCTCGCGTTCGCTCATATCTCTATCACGTTATCTTCACGGTTCACTGCATCACTGGTGGGCAATACAATCCGCATAACCTACGCTACAGGATCTAGTGATATCCTCCCAATGTCACCTGCAGGACGACGACCTCCGCTCTCGTGTCCGGTGTTGGAAGTGGTAGGTGGAAGATCGTCAACATCGGAAGCGGTGGGTTAACGATAAGTCGAGCTGCTGTCGAGACTGAGCTGACGATGCTGTTGTTGTGGGGACGACTGTGGCGCCAGGTTCCTCCCGCCGCTCACCTTGAGGCTTATTAACAAGGGGCACGGAGCATTCAACTCTCTGGGTCTTCAATATCTGCAAGATGGTCGACCGGCTGGGGTGAAGGCGTAGGGGGTTGTGATGGTGCACTGTATCCGCCTTGTACTGTCGCGGAAGCGGGAGGCCATGCGCAGGTTCGACGGGAACGATGAGGCGAGGAGCTCCTGCCGAGTCGCCCGCCCGGTCGTTGAGGGAGCGCGGTCACGGAACAGATTGCAAGCTCCACGTAGTCTGCTTCTGAGACCGCAGAGCCAGCGGGCGAGGCGTGCTGGGAAAATACCGCCCCTCCTTGGCCAACGGGAGCCTGGGATCCTGAGGCACCTTCTTCAAATGCTACTCGGCACATGTGAGCAAGACTCTTGGAAAATTCGCAATATCTCACCTGGTTGCGGCAGCAGAATCATGGGATGTGTCCAGTGATGCCATGCATCCGAAATAGACTGCAAATCCGCTGGTAGGCCTTTGTCATGCTTATCCCAGTCACTGGCGCCAACAGTCCACCACGTATCTTCATCCTTTAACCGCGATAGCATGTCGTAGGACTGTCGTTGATGACGGTTCATTGCTAAGAGCTTCATGGATACTTCGACATTACAGTCGTCACACACGTATACCGCGTCTAAGCACATCAATTGTAAACCTTTCAGCAGTATCGCACATTATGCAAACACGAACCTTGGCATAAAATATATTTCCAGTATGGAAAGGTCAGAGACTTGATACACCGCGCGCAGGATAAGTTAGGAGCTGGAAGATATGTGGTAAGTTCATTGAATGAGCGGTCAAATTTGTCGTAGCATATAATCGGTCCTCATGGTTGTGAACGAAGAGAGACCCGTTTTTGGCGACCGGGAGATACCGGCGCACGTGGCCACTCCGACGCCACAAAGCGCGAGCTCGTGTATACAAATAATGCATTTACTAGCACCCCTTTGTGGTCGTTGTGGATAAGGATTTAAATGGCGCACACATCCATGATACCTACTTGCGCACTCTGCGCTGAATTCTGAACTCGCACCTAGAGGTTGGTAGTCTAAGACTCAGAACCTTCAAGACTCGTGTCAAAATTCATTATAACTCATGCCGGAGACGACTTGGCAAAAAGCCCTGGTTTGAAATTTCTGTAATACGAGACGACTTGGCAGGTCCGGAGAGGACGCTCAACAGAAATTGGAGCACTACACAAACTATGGAAGTGTCCATGAATCCTTTGTTTGTTTGTTTGTCTATTTTATTCGTTTTTCTATGCTTTTCTGCCATGTCCGTATTTTTTGCGGTTATCCATCAAGTATCCAGTCATTTTGCGCTTCACGAGTAGGTTAAGTATGCTAAGTGAATTGCCAATTTCCGAATGTTTTGAATGACATTCGGACTTTCCCACGCTGCCTAGGCGCGTAATTGCTGCGTCCCTGGCAAGAGCTCGAGTATCTCACCTCCACCACCTTTCCGACGACAGCCAGCATGTCGAGCAGAGCAGGCGGCCTCTACGGAGGCATTCAATTTTCATCTTCTAAAGCATTTGCTTCTGCGTCGGAGATTCCGGGCTCTCCCACTCCGCCTGCTCCTCCGCCGTCGACCATCATCCCGACAGAACAGCCAGCAACGGCGTCAGCACCAGCACCAGCACCAACACCAGCAGCTGCTACAACCGCACCAGTGGCTTCAAGCAACAATGCCACTGATTCAGCCGCCTCAGCGAAGGCCTCAGCCGGTACTCCTTCATTCTCCGCAGCTTTGATATCGTAAAGCCTGTTATTTACGTTGTAATCGTGCATGCTTCCCAACTACCCTGGCCGCGACGAATGCCATGCTTGGTGACCATCAGGATGGTCTGCCAGCCTTGCATTTGCGCCCGTGCGTCGCAACGCTGCCTCAAAAGCGAAGCCCGCCGCCCCTCGCCTCCCTGCAGGCGTCGCGGTCGCCCGGCATCCGCCGCGGCAATATCGAGCACCGCAGTCGTGTTCGCGGCGCCATCTCTGGTTGAACCCGCCGCTACAGCGACGGCACCGGCTACAGAGGCGGTGGCAGGCGCCACGCAGGGGCAAGGATGGGGGAAAAAAGTCAAGCCGCCCTCGATGATTCTGGATGAAGACGTCAATGGGTTCAGGGCCCAGAGAGGCGGAAAGAAAGGCGGTGGTGGAAAGAAGACCAAGAAGGTACGTGTTTAGAATATATGTTGTAGGGAAAGTCCTATACGCAGAGCTTTTACAGAACAAACACATGCCTGCTTTGCCGACTTGGGACCCCACTGAACCGTATGACCCTATGCGGCCCAATGATTACAACGAGTACAAGATATGGAAGCGCAAGGACACTGAGGAGAAGCGATATCGCATACTTGAGGAGCGCCGCGGAAACGAGGACAGGAAGCGGTACAGGAGAAGCAGCAGTTACACCGACGATAGCCAGGGCAGTGGGTCTGAAGATGAGCGCCCCCGCAAAGCTGGTAAGTGTTTCTCTCATGTCGCGATTCTGCATACTCAGATATGCTCTCAGGTCGATTTGAACATGATTCCCGGAGGATGGACGTCGATAAAGAAGACGATGACTATGAACGTCCTCGAGGACTGGGCGCCGCGCTTAACCGTTCCGCCTCCGCAGCGGAAGTGAGCCTCGCCGGTGACGAAGCATACCAGCGTCGCCTAGCCATGTCTCAAGGCTTCACACCAGCCTCTTCGTCAACATCTTCGGCTCACAATCCGCCTGCTCCTGCTTTCGCACCAGCCGGTTCGTCGTCTACTATAGCGACTTCTCACTCGACTACTTCAACCGCCTATGCCGCTCCGGAAGAACACGACGTGTCTAGCTTCGAACCGCCCCGCCCGGCAGCTGCCCCCGCCGCAGAGACTGGCGAGGAAGCCTACCTCCGTCGCCTCGCTCTATCAAAGCCCAGGCAACCCGAGCCTGTGCCGCGAGCCGCTGACAAAACACCGGAGCCACCAGCCCTAGCATACAACCCGTTTGCGCCCACTGCGTTCGTCCCTCCTCCGGCAGCTGCTGGCTTGCCAAGCTCTGGCTCCGTTCTCTCGGATGAGAAAGTGAGGAAAAGAAGAGAGGCGGCAGCCGCCATTGCGGCCAAGTTGGCGGCCCTCAGGCCCCCGGAACCTCCGGCGGGCAACTCTGGTAGCCACAGTCCTGCGCCAGAGGCTGCTTCATCTGGCCCATCCAAACGGTACGCAAGCACGATATTAGTTCCGTGTTTGAGTCTTACTCATCGTTGCAGGCCTGATCCCGCTGGCTTCGCCGCGCGCCTCATGGCCAAATGGGGTCACAAGGAGGGTCAAGGATTGGGCGCCGACGGTGGCGGCATCGTGCATGCCCTAACTATGGAGCAAGTGAAGGCAGGCAAAGGAGAGGCCAAGGGCAAGGGCGTTCCCGCTGGCTCCAAGATGGGGAAGATCGTGAACAAGAATGAGGACGCGAAAACCCGTGAGGATCGGGAGCGATTCGGAGAACCAAGTCGCGTCGTCGTTCTCACCAACATGGTGGGTCCTGAGGACGTAGGAGACGTTGAGCTGAGGGAAGAGATCGGTATGTTCTATTCTTGTTCTAACAATGTCTATGTGCATTGAAGCGTGGTTAGGTGACGAATGCTCGAAAAATGGGACCGTCGAACGGGTCATTGTGCACTCGGTGAACCCACCACCTCCTACTATGGATCAAGCGGTCCGCATCTTCGTGCTGTTTGCTGGCCCGGTCGGGGCGTGGAAGACTGTCAGAGAGCTCGACGGAAGGTTCTTCGGTGGACGCAGTGTCCGCGCGCGGTACTTCCCGGAGAACCTTTTTGCTCAATATGACTTGGATGTGCCTTTGTAGCCAACATTGTCTATGATTGTCTTGTATTCCGTATCAGTGTTATTGCTCATATTTACTCATCCATCACCGTTCGGCCGCGAGAGGCTGACTCGGAGGCGCCAGGCGGTGAGGCTGACTGATGCTGCTGGTGCTATATAAGTTGGTCTATGGTTCTGTGTTGTCAGGCTCACGTCTTTCTTTCTTCCCTAGCATTCACGAAATGCAACAGCGAACAGGAATGTTCCCCGTGGAAGACGTACCTTTCGATGTGTGGTCACTGGTCACGCGTTATCTCTCCGTCAGAGATCTCTGCGCGTTGCGAGCGGTACGTGAAACCTGATTCACAGTGTATAATATCTCCTAGCAGTGCATACTGACTCATTCTACGCAGGGCTCGAAATACCTCCGTGATACTGTAGACGTGCGGTCAATATGGCTAGCCGTATTGCAGGAACTCCTAACTGTTAAACCTCTCCCATACGCCGAATCTGACTTGGCAGCGATGTCGGCGGTACAGCTGCGCGAAGCTTCCTGCCGGATAGCCAAGATTGATTTCGCCTGTCAGTCTGGGGAATTACTGCCGCGGCATGTCCTAACCAAAACCGAGTGCACTTTTGCTTCAGTGTACCTGCTCCCTGGAGGCAATCGCTATATCACGGTCACCGCCAGGGGGAGCTCAGACTATATGAAGTGGGGTCGGACATCCCCCTCTCCGTCATCCTCAGCGAGGGCGTGCGAGCTAGCCACACTTCGCTACAAATATACCCGATATCTCCTTATAAAGGTTTCATTCTCCACACCACTATCTGGTCAAGGTATGAGGACACGACTTTTCTCGAGATTTACTTTAGCCTTACGATGCATCTAGGGAATACGACGACGGTGTCAATGATCAGATGCACTTCGTGTATCAAATCCTGGACTTCAACGACGATGGCCTTCACGTGCTTAGATGTGTCCGTGAATCAGACGGACGGTCCGAGGGAATGTATGCATCCTTGTCATTTGGCCAGGATACTGTACGGCTGGCTCGCCTTCTACGCCCCCATGTACCGGGTATACAATGGAACGCAGTCACCCCAATCCTAGTTCGCGTAAGGACGCTCGTGGTTCAGAAAAACCGTGAAGTCGTCGACCAGGGGGATATCGTGTTAAGGTTGCAAAATTGCCCAAATGTCAGTCTTCCCTTGGCTTGAATTAATTCTCGTACTGATTAGCCATGCGAAACCACAGCGCGGGTCCGGAGGCTCGATATCTCTTGTCTCCTTGAGGCATCTGCTCTTTGCGTCCAACCGAGGTCTTTTCCTGTTCAACTTGGCCCCAATCTTTATGGGCGCACAGCAGCTAGAGGCGAGGAGAACCATTGATATCCAGCCAGTCTGGAAATTCGTCTTGCCAGAACTGTCCGACCGCAGGAGCATGCCAATCCCTGGACCTCCCGTGACGTACCCACATCCCTCAGGTGCTCCTCGTGCGCAAATGCTGCTTTGCATGGCCAGCGAGCATCATATCCTCGACCTAAGCGTGCAAGCTATGGCAAACGAAGACGTCCGGCATACCATGTTAGAAGCAGGGCGGCGACCGTGGGCGCAGATCGGCTACAGCTATACGATCGTGGACCCAGGGTACTTCACCAAGACACACGCCCTTACAAGCGTGGTCGTTAGCGACGGCCTCGTGACGCCTGGCCATTTGCGGCTGGGCTACAAGCAGGAGACCACCTTGAAGATGGGCAGACTCCCGCTCAGCATCACAGATGACCCAGACAGGAGCGCGATCGACCACCAAGACGTGTATATTTCCTTCGACGAGTTCTCCGGTAGGATCATTATCTTCAACCGACGCCAAAATTCGTTCAGCATCTATGATGTCGCTTAAAGACCACCACGGTCAAACCACGCTTATCTTAAATGCACACTGCGGGATCTAGTTAGCAGCTCATAGACTAGTGTTTCATTAATACCGTGCGTCTGCTTACACTGTACAGCATCACTCAACGGCCGGAAATATGTAGAGATAAAATGCATATCCTTAAAGAATTGCTTGTATGCGTAGCGTAGGACTACAGAAACAAAATACCTGAACAGTAATGCTTAACAAGTTGTACTTATAATCACGACGCCTCAATCAGCTCCTGCAGCCCCTCAATCCGCGGCGTAAAGATGACCTTGAAGGGTAGCGGGCGGGCTGTGAATGCATCTGTGAATCCCATGGAGTCGATAGGGTCTCGCGGGTCTTCATGGATATGGAATGCCCATAACAACCGGGCAGTCGTGATGAACAGCGAGCTGAGTGGCCATCATCAGCGGATATCCATCTCGATAGAGATGTATGCTTACTTGTTCGCAACTGGCTGACCAACACAAACCCTTGATAAGAGCAGTTAGCATCCACATAATGAGCTGCGAAAGAGAGGCTTCACCTTCTGCCGAAACCCAAAGATGAGGGAGCTGACATCTTGTTTGACCTGCCCAGTCTCATCCAGCCACCGACTAGGCCGGAACTCCTCGGGTTCAGGGAAGACAGAGGGGTCATGCGCGATTGACCTTCATAGATGGATGAGTGTTATAGCTGATCTATGGCATGAACCATGCAAATGACCGCTTACCAATGGTTGCCGATGACGGTTGTACCCTCTGGGATCACGTAGTTGCCCTAGAAGTAGTAGATAAATACGCCGCATTTACCACAATACTGACACGCATACATACCCAGATGATATCGCTGGTAGCACGATGTCCGAATCCTAGAATACGGATCAGCATCGGTTTTACAAGTCCAAGTCAAGAAGATATAATGGTACCTAAGGGGCTGATTGGCCGCCACCGGAAAACCTCCAGATAAAAAGCGACCACGAGAGGAAGAAGTTCCTCATCGTCGAACGTTGGCACTAGGCAGGGAAGCGTTGTGAGCGATGACGAAACTTGACGACAGCTGATTGCTTACCTCTATCTTTTCCAACGACTTCATCCAGCTGCGCCTGGATCTCGCCTTGAATCTGGGGATGCTTCGCCGCGGCCATCATCACAAAGGATATCGCAGTGGCAGTCTTGTAAGAGACATTGAGTACGGGTAGTGTCGCATCCCAGCGATAAAAAACCTACGGAGTCTGAACCTGCTCCGAACATGGACCCGGTGAGGTAGGCCATCTCGTCATCGGACAGACCGTACTCCTCTCGGTGTTCCAGCAAATACGTGGTAAAACACGGCTGTACGCTATTATCTTTCTGTGTAATTTATCAGTTATCGTCATATTTCGTATGGCTATGTGATTTAATTGCGCACCCAGAGCGGAACGACTTTCTGGACAAGGCCGGCAAATAGGCCGAGCTCCTCTTCATGCCACTTCTTGAGCTTGGAGATTACAAAGGGCACGTGTTTGAGCAGCGGGTATCGGTCCACAATATGAGCATCTATCTTCGACATTTGGCCCAGCCTGGTTCCATCGAGTTCAATCGCCTGGACCTCAGGGTCGGTGTAGTATGTCGGCGTGGTCTTGCCGTAAGTTAAAGTCATGACGACGCTTGCTGCGAACCTGCCAAATGATATCAGGCAGCTATCCTGAGATGCAGTTTTTCTCAACGCTCACCGACGGGTATGGTCAATGTGGCGGTCAGGATCGTGGATAACATCAAGGATGAGGTTCTTCGCGTTATCTGTCTGGATAGGCTTTATGTGCACAGCGGCGCTGGGCTGGAGGTGCGTATGCAACGCCCTGCGTTCAAGTTCAGTCGAGGTGAGCCCGCTGCGAACGAGACCAAATCCTGGAAGCATACCTGCGAAGCCGCTTCAAGCGGTCGCCCGTGCCCATCAGCAGCGTCCGCATACCCCCGAGAGAATCTCGCTCCCCGCGATGAGCCGCGGCCGATCAGCGGTCTCTGCGCCGCGCTTCTGCATGATCTCCATCGCTTCCTAGGCCGCCGCACACGCCGTCAAAACTGGAGATATTCAAGGCGGGTCGATGCGTACCTGGTGGCGCCCGATGATACACACGACGCGCCTCCCCTGCCTAAAGGAAAAGACGGGCCCATATGCCTCAGTCATCTCCGCAAACTTCAGAGCGGGACTGTTGGCAGTAGGGTGCGTCAGCTGCAGCCCATCTTGTCTGGTAATTCCACGTACTGAGGACCTGGGTCGAACCACCGCACGTCTGGACCCGGCGGGAGTGGCAGCGCGCCCCTCTTGTTCAACCATAGTTTCGACAGTACGACGCCGCACAATAGCGCGATGCCGAGCATCTGCACGACGAGAGGGGCATGGAGTACGTAGTCAAGCATCGTGGCAAGCTCTGGGAACCGTCCGCGGTGCCTACACGTCGATACGAGGCCTTATAGCGTGCTGGCGCATGGGACCTCCTATGTTAGAGCTGTCCATAGCCACGGGACGGGTTTGGTCGGGCTGTGCCCCGGCCTGCGTAGAGGTGCGTCGGAGAATGAGAAGAGTGATCTACGAGTCAAAAGAACCCGCGAGTCAATTGGGCTGGCGACGGGGCAGGCGTGAAGTTCATTACACACCTCCGTCGTTCAATTGGCAAACACGAGCGGTCTCACCAAGAGCAAGATGAATAGGGCAGTTACTTCAGACGAGTTTATAACGCGGCAATAAATCCATTACAATTCGTCCCGACCTGGTTGTGCGTATATCATTTTCTGCATGGGCGGCGGCCTCATGTAGCGCACGTCATTGTCATGTTACAACTGAGATAATAGGTGGGAATACTGAGTACCGAGATACAGAATATCTAGTAGACACGCTTGAATGGGGGCACGGGCTTGCACTCGTTCTCGTCGAGCGTCGTGTCAATCACACCGCGGTACTTGATGTCAACCTCTGGTGAGCTCTCCTCGTGTTGCCAAGTGAGCGTGTGCTTCATCCACTTCTCATCGTCACGCTGTAAGTAGATAGACGTAAGCGCCAGCAAACGCATGTTGACCGAGTTCCCACGTACATCTGGGAAATCCTCACGGGCGTGGGCACCGCGGGACTCCTTGCGGGCGGCGGCAGCAGTAATGGTCTGAACGGCATTTTGAAGGATGTTGCGAAGCTCCAGGGTCTCGACGAGGTCACTGTGATATGCCCCCAATCAGGATATCGAACACAGAAGCTGCAGTCGGACATGACTACTCACGAGTTCCAGATCATGCTCCTATCCTTGATGCCAACCTGGTCGTAGCTCTTGTAGATCTGGCGAAGCTTCTGCACACCCTCGTCGAGTGACTCTTGGGTACTGTAGCGTCCGGGTGAATCGCCGCCACGGGAATGAGAGATGCTATAACTCACCGGAAGACAGCGGCATCAGCCTGCATGGCCTTCTGCATGTTGAGACGGATCTGGGCAGTCGGCAGGGGACCGTCGGCATTCCTGATCTTGTCCAAGTTATCAACAGTTTGCAGACCGGCCTCCTCGGGGATTGCCTTGTGGGGCTTTCCGGGAGTCAAGGTCTCCTTAATGTGGTGAGCACAAGCCCGGCCGAAGACGACGATGTCGAGGAGAGAGTTGGCGCCAAGACGGTTCGCGCCGTGTACCGACACACAGGCAGCCTCACCGGCGGCGTACAGACCGGGAACGACCTTGTCATTGCCGTCCTTGTCAGTGGTGATCACCTCGCCGGTGTACTTGGTGGGGATACCACCCACTACGAGCGACGTTAGTCAAAGCACGTAGAGAGTACATCAAAGTATCTTACTGTTGTAGTGGACAGTGGGCAGGACAGGAATAGGCTCTTTGGTGACATCAACACCTGAGAAGATGGCGGCGGTCTCTGAGATACCGGGGAGTCGCTCGTGAAGGATCTCAGGAGGAAGGTGACTGAGTTGCAGGAAAAGGTGATCCTTCTCGGGACCGACACCACGACCCTCACGAATTTCGATGGTCATGGAACGCGATACAACATCACGCGACGCAAGATCCTTAGCGGTAGGTGCGTAACGCTCCATGAAACGTTCACCCTCTGAGTTCAGAAGGTAGCCTCCCTCGCCCCGGGAGCCTAAGAACCGAGTCAGCACACTCAAACAACTGGAAAACGACAGACGCACCCTCCGTGATTAGGCACCCAGCACCGTAAATGCCTGTTGGGTGGAACTGGACGAACTCCAGGTCCTGGAGAGGAAGACCCGCACGGGCGACCATGGCGTTACCATCACCGGAGCACGTGTGGGCGGATGTGCAGCTGAAGTACGCTCGTCCGTAGCCTCCAGTGGCGAGCACGGTCTTGTGTGCCCGGAAACGATGCAGGGTACCGTCCTCCATGTTGAGGGCAATGACACCGACACATTCACCATCCTGCATGATCAGGTCCAGGGCAAAGTACTCGATGAAGAAGTTTGTGTTGTGACGGAGGGACTGGCCGTAGAGGGTGTGGAGGAGAGCGTGGCCGGTACGGTCGGCTGCGGCAGCGCAACGGTACGCCTGGCCACCCTTTCCGTACTTCAGTGATTGGCCACCGAAAGCGCGTTGGTAGATCTTGCCCTCCTTGGTTCGCGAGAACGGAACGCCGTAGTGCTCAAGCTAATACATAGTGAGTACCGCCCAAGAATACCATACTTGGATACACACACCTCGATAACCGTGTTAGGAGCCTCACGACACATGTAGTGGATTGCATCTTGATCGCCTAACCAATCCGATCCCTTGACCTAAACGTGACGTACCGGGATGTGAGGATCGCACGGGTAGTAAGCAGCACACCACTCACGGTATCGTACATGTGCCATCTCCAGTCGTCCTCAGTCATGTTCTGCAGCGCAATGTCAACGACAGCCCCTCGAACACTTGGTTGGGGAGTTCAAATTAGGGCTTTTGAAGCTGTGGCAGGGCTGTTGCAGGGGTTTGTTGTAGGATAGCAGAAAATGCCAAGAAATCCTGCAACACCGTTGCAGCCGTGAACTCCCCGTTTTACGCCTGTTGCAGGGCTGTTGTAGGAGCTTGTTGCAGGCGCCGGCGCCCGCTCATGAGGCCCATTAATCCACGCTAGCTCCTGCAACAAGATCCTGCAACAGACGATGTCCTGCAACGGCTCTCGAGCTGTTGCGGGAGATCCTGGTTTTGCGTCCTGCAAAACAATGTCCTGCAACAAACCTTGCAACAAGCCAAAACAGCCTACTCTGAACTCCCCTAGTACGCAGCACTCACCCCAAGAGCCGCGTTAATGCCACCCTGCATGGAGAGATGTCAGACAAGGCGACGGATGCGAGGACGCGACACATACCTGGGCTGCGACGGTGTGACTTCTTGTGGGGAATAGCTTGGTGATGCACGCCGTGTTGAAGCCAGCCTCAGCGAGACCGAACGCAGCTCGCAGACCAGCACCTCCGGCGCCGCTGCAGCAACGATCAATGCCAGTCCGCTGTGCACGCCAAGAGCGACTCACACAACGATAGCATCGTACTCGTGTTCAATGAGTGGGTACTTCCCAGAAGCCCACGACTATATACGCAAATGTAAGCACGCATTGCAGGACAAAGCGCATGTGCGACGCACCGAGACCTCTTGTGCCTTCACCGGGTTGGTCGCGACGACCCTGTGAGCGGGGGCAGAGGAGCTGAACGACCTATGGGCGGCGCCGACAGTCTTGCGCAGCTGTTTTCTGAGCATCGTGGACGACGACGACGAGGGTAATGGCGGTCGGAAGGAAGGGAAACGGCGACCTCGAGACTTAGACGTCCCTGGCAAGCGCTCGGCCGAGCTGGAGGGCCCGTCAAATCCCGACGGCCCCTGGCCAATCACATTCCAAGCATTTCCCGGCTTTCGAGCCGTTCAATCACCTGCTTGAGGGCTGGGTTGCAATTGCCTCGATCGCACCCCGGGATCGCTGGAGCGCAGCGTAGGATACGACATTCAGAGCGGAAGCAAACTAGTCTACATTGCAACCAACATCTACAACAAGTACAACCTAAACATGCACGCAGTAGGTACAATTCACAGCCAGTCGGGATGTCATCGCAAAACGCCCAGAGGATCCTGCTGAACCGGCGGAGGCTGCTCGCGTGGCCGCGGCTCTTCTAACGCCGTTTGCGAGGCAGGAGAAGGGGGCGCCATGCGCGGGCTGCTGTGGCGGACCGCGGCAACGGCGGACGGTCTCGAGGGCATCCTCGGTAACGAGGCGAGTGGCGTCTCGCGAGTCGCAAACGCGGAGCGGGAGTGGTTCCAAGGGGCGAGCGGCATCGCTTGCTCGTTTGGCGAGAGCACCGCCAGCGTCGGCGTCGGCGACGGCGCGCGTGCTCGCGGACTTGGTGTAGGGACTGCCGCGGCGGGAGCCTTGACGGGCACACGCGTCAGCGACGGCCCCACGGTGAAGTAGTCTTGCGACCTTCTCGTAGAAGCCGACGGGTGCGCCTGGAACGACGCTGATGCTGTAGCAGCGGGAGGAGGAGGAGCGAGACTTGGGCCACCGTTGACATGCCCTTGCACGCTGTTCGTAGCGAAAGAAGCAGCCGCATCCTTCTCCAGCGCCTTCGCACGCCGCTGCTTCAGCTCCTCCTCGCCTACTAATCTGTCTTCCTCAATCTGCGCAGGTGCCACGACACCCTTCAACACATCCCGAACGTACGAGAGGGATTCAAGCGCCTCACGCTTCCTACTTCGGATCGTCTTGGCTTTATCGTGGTCCTGTGTCTCGTCGTCCAGCAACAGAGTGTCGACAATCCAAGCAATCGAGTCTCCCATGCGGCGTTGCACGACTTGGAGGTCATGTATGTCCTTCTCCATCTCCAACCGTGTCCTGGGCTCCCACGGCGGACGTTCTGGAGGCGGCCGCTCATCGACCAACGGAAACGAAGGATAAGAAGAGTTAGGTGACAGAGGGAGTCGTGGAAGCGAGCCGGCGAGATCGGGTAGGTTACGCTAGATGACGAGCTATCAGTGCCAGTTACAATACTACAACGCAACATCCGGCTCACCCGCAGCTCCGAAACAGCATTCATAACCGTCTTGTTAATTCCTAAGCTCTCACCCTTCTCCAATAGCCCTCGAGCAAACATCTCCGCATTAGCGATGGCATTCGACGCCTGTCTCCCGTGCATCCTGCCACTGTCACCGGAGCCGGAAGCATGGTGCGCCCCTGACTGACCCCGCTCACCCGGGCGTGCCCTGCGTCGTGCAGGGGGCGGCGGGGGTCAGGCACCTCGGTGGGAATGTTCAGCAGGTTCTGGTTCTCGTGGATCACCGAGACGCCTGTAGTGGGTGAGGGAGACATCTGTAGCGTGAGGGCTTGCCGGAGAAGAAGGGTAGCCGGGTGCATCGTCAGAACCGAGGCCTCCTGTCCTTGCAGAGGTGGGTATCGCAGAAGGTACGTGAGCTGAGTGCTGTAGTCCGACGGTATCACTGCGCATATACACGGTTATTTTCAATCGAGGTGATTTTTGGAAAGGGCTTACATTGGTTTCTTATCCGTAGGAGCATAGCGACGCAAACCCAAGGTGCAAGCTCAAACGAAGGGTCGCAAGCAAATAGTCCATCCCACAGAACCATTGCGTCATCCAAACCGAACTCCCTTGTGAAGAGAAGTCGTAGCCACCGGCTGTAAGGCAAGAATAACACAGTTCAGCTACTAGAACAAGGGCGCATGAGAACAATTCTCACATGCCGTATATCTGGGGCTCGATACCCGAGCTCTGCAGGCTCTTCCACAACTGCGGATCGACCTCCTTCAGTAAAACAGATTGGACGCGATTGCACGCTTGGACGATAGGAGCGACGTAAGGTTTGATACTTGGGTCGCCCGCGTTGACGTTCAATTGGACATGGGACGCCAAGGCGGTCTTGCCAGCCACGGAGTCTTTTGATTCTCGCCACTCGTACCAGCGTCCGACGCCACGCATGACTGTATCGAACAACATCCAGGCGTCCGCCGCCACCCATGCTCGGGCGCACACTTCCTGGAAATTCGCGTCGGCTGTGGTCGATTCGTCCGCCGATATGGTGTCGTAGTCAACCGCGTAGTATAGCGGTGCCAGTAGCTCATGCATGCCTTGGCGATAGCCAATGTCGGGATGAGTGATCGAGTATACGAAAAGTATGTTGGTCAGTTGTGTTTGAACCTCTGGATCGCGGAAGTAGTCAATCTCGGGAAATCTACAATATCCAACTATGAGTTGCTACGAGATTGAAGGTAAAGATGGTACGCACGTGCGTTCAACATCCTGCAGGATTGTCTTGCGTAGGTCCATGGAGGCGAACCATGTCGTCCACGGATTCTAGACGGAATTCAGCCAAATGTTTCAGTCGTCCGCATTAGTTGCTGCGCACCTCGTCGTGCAAACTCAGTGGATTGTTCAGATCGAGGTTACCCCCGTACGCTGTGGGTCTTGGGCGGAGTGATGTTAGTTCCAGGTATCGTCAAGCCATCTGTATATCCTCCATCCGGGGCGCGCATCTTCTCCAGAAACAGATCCTGGTATTGCTTGCGTGATGTCCGTATCGCGTCGAGTGGAGGCGTACCATGATCTTCGACCTGAGTCTTCAGAGGTCCAGCCTCGACCAAGAAAAGCTATGGCACAGGCGTAAGTGAGTTGCGCCCCCTGTTATCCCACGCGCAACACACCTTCCAATCCAGACTCCTGCCTGGTATGCCCAATCCATGATCTAGCGAGAGCAGCCGTCCTCCCAGTGCAGCATCTTTGAGCTTGTTGACCGACGCGGACGAGTTGAAGAGTGCGTCGTACGCATTCCTAACGCAGCAAAGCTGTTACACGCTCGAACCCCGTAGCCAAGTTTCAAGCGAAACGACAGACTTGATCTCCTTCACATCTGGCCGACTGCGTCGTTCAACCATTTGTTCTCGAGATGTGGACGGCGATGTTCAAGCAATGATGTTCGCGCTATGAGAGGTCTAGAACTGAGTATATGCTGCGCATGAAGGGGTGGAAGGAAAGAGCAAGATGCAATACTGGACTCCGGACCAATCATCCCGTCAGACGGAGACGCTCGTCGGACCATGACGCGCGGGGAGCATAACCGTGACTTTGAGTACTCACTTCGCGCTATTACTTGAATGTACAATAAACAGGAGGGAAGCAGTAGAATATCCAGAACCGTTCACGGAAAAATTTTTTCTTTACATCAAAACCACATTGACACTGAGAAACTGGTTTCCTCGCTGCGCATAGCGTGCCACCACCCGGGCGGAAAGAAGAGGAGATCGCCCGGTTCGAGCGTTGCACAGACAGCCTGCGGCACAACATGCTCCTGAAACAGAGGGAATTTGCGCTCGATATCCTCTCGGGAAGAAAACACGTCCACCTGCGAGGTGTTGCTCATTGAGGGTTCAACGGTATTCGCGGCGGGGTTGTGGAGACTGGTCTTCGTGAGGCGGGTAGGCGTACATGAACGCAGTGGCTTCAGGTGGTGCAAGCCACACAGTTTTGTGGCCCACGACTTGCGCTATACATTATGTGAGTAAGAAGTGCAAGAGTGCATCCAGATGCGTAAAACACATACCATAAAGATTGAAGAAGGGGTCCTATCCAACGAGCATTTCAGTAACTGTTCACTTTAATTGCGCCGATGCTCACTGTATGCGCTGGTGAAACAGTGCCTTTCGGTCCCAGCCAAATGTTCGTCACCAGCTGATCGTCGTTCATTGGTGGTGTGTAGGCGGGGTAATTTGTCGGGAGCAGATGGAGACGCATAGACATAATCTGGGACGATTATGTCGTCCTTAAGAGCAGGAAACTGTTTCAGCAGATCGTGCTGAGCGAGGTAGTGCACTGGGGATGAATCTGAGCCTGCAGCCAATGATACTAGGGAATCAAGGAAAGCATCCCATCCCATTAGCTTCTGAGTCCATTCCTCACTGCGGTAGTCATCCCCGACTTCTACTGGGACGATGCGGCCTGGGCCCGCAACTCGATGAAGATATTCCGAGGAATGCCAGGGACGCTCATTCATGGCGGGCCAGTCTCGTATATACCCAGGCAAAATGAACGGAGCACTTGAATGTTTTGATAAAAACGACGAGAGCGAAGGTATCAACTCTAGACGGAGGATTGGCGCGGAGAATGAGACGGGCGACCGAATGGTTGAGCTTTGGACCCGGTTCGCGAGCGAGTGAGAGAGGGATTCTCTCGGCTGCATCAGCTTCTGCATCATAGGGATAAATTCGAGAATGAGTTCCAGTCGGTCTTCTCCAGCTGGTCCCGCGACAATGATAGCTCGATCCAGTCTTGAAATCCCGGAAGCGATGGTGAACTGCTCCAATGGGCCATGTAGGTCCAAGTAGTCCGCCGCTGACCGCACAAGCGACGCATCGGTAAAAAGCCTTCGCCATGACAACGTAGGCTGGGAGGCTCGGTATGCGCAAGTGATGCCTTCGTATGCTTTCTGTATCAAGCGATCCAAAATTATGCAGCTCTGAAGGCGAGAAGTTGGATCCGTGCCGACACCGCTCAGCGCAAACCGCAGGTCAGACATGCATTTCTCTTCCTGAATTGGAGCGTCTGGATGGTAGAAGTGAATATAAACAGAGGCACAAAGTGACAGCTTACCCACCGTCTTTGTGCGATGTAGTGCGGCTTTCAAGCTGTTTTGCTATGACTCGAGCCAACTCTTGGCACCAGTCGCTGACATCGGCAAGTGACATGCAGCACAAGTCTCTATTAGAGTGAGTAAAGTATCCCCATGGTGTATGCTGCCCAGATGTGGAGAACTCACTGATTAGATTATATCGTGGTGGATGGTCACAAAGAGCTGCCACTCCCTGTCACGCCGGGCAGAGCCTTTGTGGCGTCCACGTGCCACGATCTAGAATTCAGAAGCAGCGACACTGGCATGGCATTCACCGGCGCCGAAGACTCCAGCTATCCTTGTTTGGACGTCATAAGCCCCACACCCCTGGCGTACACTTTTGTCTTGCGAATCTTCTCCGCTTTTTTTTTCACGCCGAAGGGCCATGGTGCCCCCACAGAACTGGTTTCGGCAACCAACGTACTTGAGCCTGCCGCCACTCGGAAATCCTTCTTCCCTTCATGGAAACGCCAATCAGCCTGACGGAAGTCGTCCTTCTAAGGTTTCACCAAGTCTAGAGTCTGCCTGCACACCCATACAAAGCTATGTTCAAGTTGAACGTTGGCTTGCGCAGCCTTGAAGCCCATGTTGGGACAGTGATGGGGTGCTTTGATCAACGAGATTCTGGGCTCGAGATCTGTCACGTCGATCACAGCGCAAGAACGTAAATAGAGTTCGACTGACCCAGGCTCCCACGTCCTCCCGTCCGCAAAGTTTAGAAATTCAATGAAATAATAGCTGCTCATCCTAAGTCGTCAAGGGTTTCAGACTGACTCTTTACGGGTCAGAGACACATGGGGGCCCAAAGATCGAGGCGTAAGCAAGTGCCGTGGCAGCTGCGTAGACGTGTCACAGATTAGCGCGTACATGCCGAATACGGTAGCCGAGGACGTCACCCGTGACAGGTTCAATTTTATGTCACAGCGTGCTCAAATGATAAAAGGTGCAGTCGAGGTCCGGGAGGCGTGAGAATTTCCCCCAGTTTCTACACAACACTATTCACGCGGCGGCGCTCGGCCCGGGCGGACCTGCCTTACGTTTTCATCATGACATCGAGGCACGTCGTCCCAGTTAGGCATGTTCTGTGGATGCTAACCAAGCGGCAGGCTGGACCGTCTCCTCCTCCTTCTTGATACCGGGTCATCGACTTCAGTGCGGACGACGGCCGCGAAACAACTAGCGCAGCTAGCCGTCAAGACCGTTATCAGTGACGTCGCCATCGTCGAAGACGACGTCCACGCAACTCGCCAGCATGTCAGTACTGGCAGCGACTCGGCAGCGTGGTCTGAGTTGATGTCGGTAGTTGCGAGGGTAAGCGAATTCTGTTACATATCCTTCAAGTAGCTTACGTTTATGTGCAGATACTGCCGTATCTCCATTCAAAATCCTCAGAGACTCGCAGCGCGGTGTCGGTCGCATTGTCGCAAATATTTACACTAGTACCACTATGGCATCCCGGCACTGAAGAAGGAAATCGGACACCCGGGGAAGCGGCGTCACTCCCACCTCCTGATTTCCCTCACTTCTCGGTCCACGAATTAATGGAGAAGGGCACACTGCTTCTTGCGTCATCAGGCAAGGAGTTCGTCAAGCCTACGGGAATCCTGGCGAGCCCGTCAGAAGTGAAGAAGGCCCGCAAGGAGGCTATGGGCCGGCTTGGACTTGATTTTCTGGACGGTGTTGGCGGCGCAGACGATATGGATCTGGAGAAGGAGCTGGCCGACGAAGACGACATGAGTGTCGACGGAACCAACAACGTTAAGGTCGAGAACGGTGTCAAGCCTGAGGAGACGTCAGTGAAGTTTGAGCAAGAGCCAGATGTCAAGCCTATCCATATGCCCACACCGATGCAGCTCGAGACACCGGGAGCAGGACCTTCTCATTCACCGACGCCAGCAGTCCCGTCACCAGCTCCATCCAACGGCGCGGCAACAGCAGACGACCTAAGTAACTTGTCAGCTCGGGAGCGCAATCGCCTGAAGAGGAAGCGGAAAGGCGGAAACAGTGCTTTCGTCGTTGCAACTGCTCCTAGTTCGAGCGCGAAGTACAGTGCCGGTGTAACTGCTCCACCAAATAAGTAAGTGGACTTCAAGTTTTCGCGAGGAAATATACTCATTCCCCGTAGAATGCGCATAGTTGAGTCCGAAGACCGTGCCTCGCCCTCCAGCCGAGCAGCCAGTCCCAAGTCACCCGTCGATGCCGGGAGACAAGGTTGTCGTGGACCCTTCCAAGGGCGGCGCGGTGATACCGAGGGCCGAAAAGCAGTCCAAGGCCCTCGAAGTGGAATCTGGGCGCTGGGTATGGGATGGCTTGGTGAAGATACTTGAGGTGGACTTGTTTAGCCCGGCATGGGAAGTTCGGCACGGTGCAGCTATGGCGTTGCGAGAATTGCTGAAGAGTCAGGGCAAATATGGCGGCATGCGAGGTTCGTATCACAATTGTTGTCTGAGCTTGGCTATCAGTCCTGACCCATGTCGTAGCTGATATTCCCTGGGAACAAAATGAAGTCGCGCACGAACGGTGGTGCAACGATCTCGCAGTCAAGTTCCTCTGTGTGTTCGTCTTGGACCGCTTCGGCGACTTCGTATCAGACCAGGTGCGCTAAGCTGGACCATCCCACATATGGTGTACTGATTGAAGAGATAGGTGATTGCCCCTGTGCGTGAAACCGTGTCTCAAACCCTGGCTTCACTACTGCTGCACATGCCCCGGCGCTCAGCCCTTCGTGTCCACTCTATTCTGCTCGAGATGATCCGCCAGGACTTCCCTGTCACTACAAAACCTATGAACGGCGGTCACAAGGGACGACAGGCGGAAAAGGGGCACGTATGGGAAGTTCGACATGCCGGTCTACTTGGAATCAAGTACGAGGTTGCAGTGAGAAGCGACCTCTTCACGGCACCCAAGCTGGAAGATGCCAGTGAGAACGGCAAGGAGGTCTTGCGGGATGTAGTGGATGCAGCTGTCCTTGGGTACGTGTTGGTTATGTGGGATTGCATTACATGACACTAAATATGGTATAGGCTGGGAGATCACGACGATGACGTTCGGTCCGTGGCAGCTTCGTGCTTATTACCTGTTGCAGAACATCTAGTCAACCAGTTGCCCGATGAGCTGAGCCGGGTGCTTGCCGTTCTCTGGAGTTGTCTTAGTGACATGAAGGACGATCTGAGCTCCAGCGTAGGCGCAGTTATGGATTTACTTGGTGAGTAGTATCCAACGGCAAACACCGGTCCTCATGTTAACATACGCTCCAGGCAAGCTTGTTGCTTACGACAAGGTCATTAAAATCATTGCTGACCCAGAGCGGTCGTAAGTAATTCAGCCTTTCACCGTCAAATAGACCTTGACAGTAATCTTACAGTCAGCCACTTTCCGTACTGGCACCCACGCTCTTCCCCTTCTTCCGCCACACAATCCCGAACGTCCGCCTTGCGGTCGTCAAGACTCTGCACTCGTTCATGTCTGTCGCTTCCTTACCACGAGACTGGCTCGACGTACCATTCCTCCAGCTCCTCTTCCAGAACTTGACCGTTGAAGAGCGTATGGACATCCGCGACGCGACTCTGTCGACATGGCGGCTGACGGTGTCGATTTTGAGCTCGACGCCGGGTTGGCTCGAAGCTGTTGTCTCGCAGCCGTTGCTACTGCAGTGGTACGACGCGATGATGACGCCTCTAGGCACACCCATCAACACCGCTTCCTTCTACGACCCGACGTTGGCAAAATCTGGGGTGGATCCAGGAGCCGAGCGGCACAACGTTGACAAGAACATGATCGCTCAAGATTTGTCGCTGGTGTCGCAAGAGACGGTCATTGCCGCGCGCATTTCAGCGGCGACCTCAATGGCATTTGTTATGGCCCGTTGGCCGGTTCTAGTGCGTTTCCCTCTATTTTTATAGTTTCACAGACTAATAACCCGGACAGGATGAAACGCACGACGCCTTATTCCGCCCAATCCTCGTTCACTACATCGACTCGCCCAGTATGCTCCAGAAGTTCCTGGCCGCCATTGTCGCGGAAGAGTGGGCACGAGAGTATGAGGAGCGGTCTGGCAAGCGTGATGTTCTGCTCATCGAGAAGTCTTCACTGGCGAAGGACCTCAGCGACAAGACGCTTGTCTTCCTTCAAAGCCCGGCAGCGGCATACCACGAGATGATGGTCACGCTGGCCAGGATCCACGGTGAATGCCACCATCTGCTCCAGCTCTTCAACCACGATTGCAAGATCCCCATCTCCCGCATTCCGAATTTGGGTACCGAGATCGACATCACCGGCACACGCCCCGACTGCTTCACCATCGCCACCGCGCAGTCGGCCGTCGGGGAAATGTTCGACAAGCTCAAGGACACACTGGGCAGGACGAAGAAGAAGGAACTTGCCATCATCAAGGAGAAGCGTGGTCTTGTTGCGGCGCACATTGAACGCTATATTGAAGTCAAAGGCCAATATGAGGTTCGGGTATCAACTGCTTTTGCGGCCGCCTTCGTGGCATTCAAGGCGACGCCTGACAAAGTCAGTCCTATCGTGAAGGGTATCATGAACGGCATCAAGGTAGGTTATATGCGTGCGTCTATCGCGGAGCAGTGGCTCACATGGCGCACAGAGCGAGGAGGACATCCAACTTCAAACCCGTTCTGCAGTCGCAGTCGCCTCGTTCGTCGACTTCTGCATCAATGTTGGCCTCTCTCAGCCACCGGAGAAGATTGTCAAGAACCTTTGCACCTTCCTTTGCCAAGACATCGAGCAGACACCCACGTTCGCTTACACGCGGAAATACCAGCGAGGAATCTTGTCCTTCCAGAAACCCCAAATCACGGAGAAGTCCAACGGCAAGGAGGAGGCTGTCACACCTGAGGCTCTTGCGAAAGCCCGACTTTCGAGGCGCGGTGCCAGCCTGGCGTTCGTGCAGCTGTCCTCGAAATTTGGCGACAACTTACTGGAGATCGTCCCCAATATGTGGCATTCAATGGCGGGCGGGCTACTCAGTGCCTGCAGTGGTGGTACGTTCCCAGTGACTCGAATCAGTCATTTGACAGGTTTCTCACTTTTACACTCCAGAAGCGCCAAACAAGATGGACGCCTTAATCGACCAGCGGTATGGGCAGGACGTCATCGACTCGCTGAGCGTGCTCGACGCCATCATCCCGACCATCCACTCGAGCCTGTACCCGAAGTTCCACGAGCTGTTCCCGATGATTGGGCTGGCGCTCCGGAGCAAGTTCGCGATCATCCGTCAGTGCGCGGCTCGCTGCTTCGCGACGATGTGCGACGTGATCACCCTGGCGGGCATGCGCTACGTGATCGAGAAGGTCGTCCCGTACCTGGGCGACGCACTCAACCTTCCGAACCGGCAGGGGGCCACGGAGCTCATGTACCGTACGTTGTTCTTCTTGCGCGCACATGACTGCGCTAAACATGCTTGCCTCCAGATATCGTACAGAAGCTGGATATCAAGGCTTTGCCATACGTGATCTTCATGATTGTTCCTGTGCTCGGTCGCATGAGCGACTCTGACGATGACATTCGGTCCACTGCCACCAATACATTCGCATCCCTGGTGAAGATGGTGCCTTTGGAGGTGCGCATCACATCTGTAGTTGCGTGAACCCAACTCACTGTCTCGCTGCAGGCCGGTCTACCGGACCCGCCAGACTTCTCGGAAGATCTTCTTCGTCGCCGAGAAGAGGAGCGGCAGTTCCTGACACAGCTGCTAGATGGTAGCAAGGTCCAACAGTACGAGATTCCTGTACAAATCAAGGCCGAGCTCCGGAAGTATCAGCAAGATGGCGTTAACTGGCTCGCGTTCTTGGCCAAGTACCAGCTCCACGGTATCCTCTGTGACGGTGCGTCCGCTTCCCGCTTGCATGACTGGTTACTGAAGCTCGTTGCAGACATGGGTCTAGGAAAGACTCTGCAGTCGATCTGCATTCTGGCCGGCAAGCACCACGAGCGCGCAAAGCGATACGAGGAGACCAAGTCGCCCGACTCCACCCACCTCCCCTCGCTCATCGTCTGCCCACCGACGCTGACCGGGCACTGGTACTACGAGATCCTCAAGTACACGGACAACCTCAAGCCAATCCTCTACACCGGCAACTCGCGCGAGCGGTGCAAGCTCGTGCCCAAGTTCAAGAAGTTCGACATCGTAATCACGTCGTACGAAGTCGTGCGGAACGACGTCGCGACGCTGCAGGACATGAGCTGGCACTACTGCATCCTGGACGAGGGCCACATCATCAAGAACGCGAAGACGAAGCTGACGAAGGCCGTCAAGAGCATTCGCGCAAATCACCGGTTGATTCTGTCTGGTACTCCTATACAGAACAACGTGCTCGAGCTGTGGAGTCTATTTGACTTCCTGATGCCTGGGTTCCTGGGGACCGAGTCGAGTTTCAATGAACGGTTCAGCAAGCCGATTTTGTCGAATCGCGACGGGAAAGCCAAGAGCGGTGAAGCCGGTAAGCACTCTTTCTTGATTTGATTAAATGCATATCTAACGCCTTATCCAGCCGCACTCGCTCTGGAAGCCCTCCACAAACAGGTGCTTCCGTTCCTCTTGCGCCGCCTGAAAGAGGATGTGCTGCACGACCTGCCGCCCAAGATCATCCAGGACTACTACACCGAGCTGTCCGACTTGCAGAAGTACATGTACGACGACTTCTCCAATTCGTCCGCGCATTCGTCCGCGAAAGACGTCGTCCGCACTTCGGATGGCGAAGGCGCGGGCGGAAAAGGCCAGCAGCACGTCTTCCAGTCGCTGCAGTACCTCAGGAAGCTGTGCAACCACCCGGCGCTCGTCCTGAAGGGCGACACCAAGGCGATCAAGGAGACGTTCGAGAACGCTGGGGTCAAGGACGGCTCGACGGGCTTGAGTGACATTCAGCATGCGCCAAAGCTGCTCGCATTGCGGTAAGTCGTCTTCAAACTGAACCCACATTCCTTTCTGAAATCATTCTGCAGGCAACTGCTGAGCGACTGCGGCATCGGCACGACGCCCTCCCTGACGGGCGAGTCCGCCAAGTCCGAGCTGCTCGAGACGGACGCGGGCGCGGCGGGCGGCGCGTTCTCGCAGCACCGCGTGCTCATCTTCTGCCAGATGAAGCAGATGATCGACATCATCGAGACGGACCTCTTCAAGAGGCACATGCCCTCCGTCACGTACATGCGCCTCGACGGCAGCACCGACGCCAACAAGCGGCACGCCATCGTGCAGACGTTTAACGCAGACCCGAGCATCGACTGCCTGTTGCTGACGACCCATGTCGGTGGCTTGGGCTTGACGCTGACCGGGGCCGACACGGTCATATTCGTGGAGCACGACTGGAATCCCATGAAGGATTTGCAGGCGATGGACCGCGCTCACCGAATCGGTCAGAAGAAGGTTGTCAACGTATACCGGCTCATCACGAAGGGGACCTTGGAGGAAAAGATCATGGGGTAAGTTATGCATCATAATCGTCGAGATAACCCACACTGATGCTTACGCACTTGCAGTCTTCAACGCTTCAAGTTGAACATCGCCAACTCGGTTGTCACGCAGCAGAATTCCGGCCTGGCGTCCATGGACACCGACCTCGTGTTGGACCTCTTCAGGCATACAACGGAGGAGGAAGACGCCGCGGCGGTGAAAAAGGAGAAAGAGGGTGGGGCGGTGTCCCAGAAGAATGTTTTGAAGGGGCTGGAGGACCTTCCGCCCGAGGACGAGTACCAAGGCTTGGACCTCGCGAGTTACATGGGGTCGTTATCCACGCATTGAGAGCTGCATCCGCAAATACCCCTGCAATTAGGACCACGATAGAGTCGTCCGTCCGTCAGTATCTTATTTGACTTCCTCTCTCCGCAAATTGGACTTTTGTGAACGCAGTGTTAGACTACAGCAGTGTACTATGGTAGTAATTGTAGATTTTAGCAAATACCTTGTAATCATAAAACCCTTCCACTCAATGCAGAATATTGTAAAAGTTCAATTAGCAGCTCTAATCTTCGAGTTATGTAAAACAGAGCTGATTAATACTAGCCACTCGCTATATTAAGTACTGCATCGTTTGGCCTGGAAAGTCATGGTGAGCCCGCGAGCGAATACATACCATTACTTGGGCCAAACGGGTGCTGAGTAAGCGAAGAGGTCTGAAAGCGGAAGGTGCTCAAACCTTATTAAATCATTAACGCTAAATCGTCTCTGCCACCTTCCTCAGCCGTCGAATTTCGTTTATGCAATTCCTGAGCTCCCGCTCGTCTGCTATTTGTTTCTGAGAAACATCAACATGACGACCACAAACCCACTACCTGGAGTCAGGCAAGAACGTTAGGAACCTGCTTCCCGAAGCCGCCGCAACCGCGCAAGGCAGCCCGCCGACGCGAAGCTACGGCCAAGGCGCGTAGGAGCCAATCGTTGTAACGCGAGCAGGAAGAGGAAGAACTGAGAAGAGACGAACGAGAGGATAAGGATGATGAAGATGGAGCAAATAGCGACGCATATAGTCAGCAGTTTGGGCCGTTCTTTACGGGTTCAGGGACTAAAGACGAAGGTGAGCAGCAGCGCCGTAAATCCCGCTCTTGTACACCCGCTAATGACAAGTTAGAGCGCGTCCGCATCGTATAGCAGATGATACAGACGATGTGACCGGGTATATCGCGCATTGATCTTGTATATATCCACGACAACAGTCCCCCGCCAGCTGCCCCGCCACCGAGGATGCCCTCGCCTGCACCTAAGCCTATCTTCATCTCCTCCAACAATGCGGGAACGAACGCCGATCCTTTTTTCAAGGCCCAGCCTTCTCCCCCAGCCCTCGTCCCGCTGCTATCCTCGCAAACAGGACGCGCCCCTCTATTAGTATGTAGCAACGCTGCCATCAGTGACGTAAACGAGAATCTGCACAGCTACAAGACATAACAGTCAAGTCCACGTATGCGTTTTGTTCAGAGAAGAAGTTCGTGACTTTGGGCCCACTCTCCAGCGAGCTCAGCGTGCCTTTGGACGGCTGGCGGGAGGCACGGGGATACTTCTCCGTGATCTTTGAGGCTATGTGTCACGTCGTTCAAGGCTCGCCTCGCATTTGTGCTGACGGCAAGCACTCGAACTTACGACGCGTACAGTGCGGACGACAGGGGGCGGAGACGGGTATTGGCGCCGGCGTCACAGCCTATCTCCGCGGTGCACGGCCGCGAGCACTGTCCCCTCTCAACCACCATGTAGGTAAACGGCTGCGCGAAGTTGGTACGAAGCTGATGTACGTGCTGCTCAGAAGGACCTGTCCACCGCTGGAAATCCGACAAAGTTCAACATATCGCCGAGCAATCATCTCACTGCCAACCTTACCGTTGTGTCGTCGTCGGTGCCTGGCTGCAATTCGGACACGCCGCAGCTCGTGGGTTCAATCATCACAGACGGGTTGTAGATGCCCCAATCTGAACGAAACATGGCGGTCGGTTCGTCTGATTCGAACACCAGGGTGTGTGCCGCCTTCTCTTTCGTCGAAAAGCGGGGTCGGTCTTTCGCCAGTCATCCACGAAGTTCGTGGCGTAAGCTGACCCTTGTTTTGTTCGACAGATATAGAATACGGAGACTTCTGCTCATTGCATTGCATTCATTCGCGCAACCTCCATCGATGTCGACGTCACATACGCTGCCGCATTGCCGAGCTTCTCTCGGGCTTCCCGCGCATTACCTATTACGAGTAGCATCGATTCTTCGCCAGTTCCACGACCATTCATCGGGCTGTCTATCACAGGCAGACTTATCGTGAGCACTCTTACAAGATTCTGACCGTAAAGACGTTGATGACCAGCCCCTTAGTGCAGCCACTGAGGCGGGAAAGTTGCGCCGTAAGAGCTATCCGAGAAGGTGGCGGAAGTTGACCGCGGTCGCCACATTGCTGCCTTCTTCCGGGACCCGCAGGCGCTCCAGCTTATGCGTCGGTTCCTTGCACGCACTTTCCAGTGTCTGCGCGCTCGCGAGCCGCCATCCGAGCTTCCCGCCGCTGGTTCTCCGCGACGAAGCGATGCCCCTGACTCAGCGGCATCTCTTCCTGCGCTTGTGAGCCCCACTTGTACGTTCATGAAGCTCATTTTTAACGAAGATTATGCTAGAAAGAGACGCGTTCGCCGATACTACTACCGCCGTTGTGCGAAGAAACCTATTCATGTCGCTCTTCCACCCTGTTAGACCATTCAACGTGCGCTGCCGAACACTGGCCGGCGCCCTGTTCCCTATAATGGCGACGGGTGCAGCGTAATGGGTGTGCCAAGGCATCCGGCGCGACTCGGACGTCCTCACGCGGACTCCTACGAACCGTCGAAAGCGCGATGCTTTGCGAGCACTCCGTCACACTCGGGCTTATGGTGGGCCCTCTGAGCCTTGAACGTGGTATATAAGACTCGTCGAGTTTCTGCAAATGTCTCAAGTTCAAGTAGCTTCTCCTGCGGCACACCAGCAGAGCCGAGCACACTCAACATGCGCTTCACGTCGGTACTCTCCACGGCGCTCACCCTCGTCTCCCTGGCGTGCAACAGCGTGCTGGGCCAGACCACGACGCTCAGCACCGCGCACCCCTCCTTCCACACGGTTGACGTCGACGGTGTCAACGTTTTCTACCGTTCTGCGGGTAACGCCTCCAACCCGACCATCCTCCTGCTGCATGGCTACCCCGCCTCATCCTTCGAGTTCCGTAACCTCATGCACCTTCTCGCGCCCAAATACCACACCATCGCGCCTGACCTGCCCGGGTTTGGATGGACCCAGGCGCCAGAGGGATACAACTACAGTGAGCAAGACCATAGTCTATTCGCCATTGGTCCCTGAACCTCCCTGATTCCCACAGCCTTTGATAACATTGCAAACACAATCGACGGGTTTACGAAGGCAATCAACATGACCACGTTTGCCATGTATGTCTTTGACTACGGTGTAAGCAATCCTCCGCTCGAATACTGCGTGGACTCTGACCGGTCTCGCTGGTAGGCTCCCACGGGCTTCCGCCTCGCGCTGAAGGATCCTTCGCGCATCACCGGGATCATCTCGCAGAACGGCAACGCCTACGTCGAAGGCTTCGGCAAGGAGTACTGGGCGCCCGTCTTCGCCCTCTGGAACGCCTCCTCGACGCTCAACTACACCTCGCCCACGGCCAACGCGAACGTGCCTCTCTTCTCCTTCAACTCCACCAAGGCACAGTACACCGTCGGCGTGCCCGACGACCTCCTCGTCAGCATCGACCCCGCGACGTACACGACCGACGCGGCGCTGCTCGCGCAGCCGCCGCAGCGCGACATCCAACTCGCGCTCCTGTTCGACTACCAGACGAACCCGCGCGCGTACCCGGCCTGGCAGGCGTACCTGCGCTCGAGCGCGGTGCCCGTGCTCGCGATGTGGGGCTTCAACGACGTCGTGTTCGTCCCCGCCGGCGCGGAGGGCTTCATGCGGGACGCGAAGGACCCCGTCATCAAGTTCGTCGACTCGGGCCACTTCCCGCTCGAGACGCACTTGTCGGATTATGTCACGGAGATTGACAACTTCATGACGACCCGTGTTATTCCTGGGTGAGTGCTATTCAGGTTTCGGCGCCCCGCTGTGTGGGATCTGGCGCTAACAACATGCGTTAGCTTGTAGGGCTGTTTAAAATTCCCCCAACTTGAGACTCGGTGTCAAGCTCGAGCTGTTAGACTACTGTCCGCACGTCTTTATGATAGCAGTTGAATAATGTGAATAGAAGCACTCGCGTAATATCCCTCCGGGAGGTTCGATCCAGCGACTAGATCGGCGTCGAGCATGCCGCAGGAGACGCCCGACAAAGTTCCTTCACTCTTGCCGTCATGTCTTGATCATGTCTTGCCTTCGGTGCGGTGATGTAGGGTCAGTTCAAGTCTTCAAGGCCCAAGGGTCTGAGATTTTAGGCATCGTGAGTGAGCTCTGAGTACCTGCAATTAGAACATGCTTATTGAAGGTGCAAAACATATAGAATTCCCTTGCTTGCTGCTGCGGTACCTGAGAGCGTCAGCTCTGCGCTAGAACTAGGCTGCAGTGATGTTGCTCTGCAATGCTGCGATTCCTAACGCTGCCTCACAAGGCATCTGACTTGGCTGACTCTGCCGTTGATGCAGGATCAACCCCAACTGTATAGGCTGCGTTGCTGCTAGTCCAGTAAGGTAAGGGGAGGCTTTGTCTGCTCCGTCCGATCGGTGAACTCATGACTGTATTCCATCTCAGGTTCCTTCCAATAGCATTCTAGGTTTGATAGCACCCCTTTGGGCGTGCGCGTTGTGGTCTCGGTGACGTTTCCAGGGGGCTTCTTAGTGGCCTGCCCTCCCAGTGGCGGCAGGCAGCACAGCCGAATGCCCATGGATGGTCTGCAATCACCCACCCAAGCGAGGACGCCCGTGCGATAGCCTCTGGCATGTACGTACACCCCTGGAATGTGCCCCACGGGACGCGCGCGGCGAGCTTGCTCTATTGATAATCAGCTATTTCCAGTGGTGGCATGAAGCCTGCGGGCGTTGGGGCCTGTCTTGTCCCTCGTCATGAGCCGCACACGCCGCTAAGCTTGCTGCAGCAACCATTTACCCGCAAACGGGTATAAACCACACGACGCGGGACGCAGGAATAGCTTTTGCTGTCCATTCTACGGCTCCACCTTGCTATGAGCCACCAGGATATTACGATACTTATTCTTAAAGTCGCCGCGGCAGGCTTGGGATGCGCCATTGTGCTCGTGAAGTTGCAATCATGGCTTACTGGGGGCGTGCGTAGATCACTCCCCCTGCCTCCCGGCCCCAACACTCCATGGTTTGAGCCTGGTCCTCGGTACGTACACAATGCTGAATATAGTTTCTGTTCGATAATAACATATGTATTCCTAGAAATCCGCTCAAATTTGCGGAAATGACTGAGACCTACGGACCGGTGTTCTCGTTCAAACAAGGCACTCGCGTCGTCTGCGTTATCGGCCGCTACCAAGTATGCCCCTTCATACTCCAAGCTCTGCGGGCGCGATCGACGCTCATTCGTCCCCGCTGACAGGCCGCCGTGGACATCATGCAGAAGCACGGCGCCGAGCTCGCAGACCGCCCCAGGAACATCGCCGCGGGCGAGATCATGTCGGGCGGAAGGCGGACGGTGCTCGTCGGCGCCGGGGAGCGCCTGCGTAAGTTGCGCAGGTACGGAGGCCCGGCGTGCGCCTTCTAAGTTGCCTGACCGGGCTATTTTTGCTTCCTCTGCAGGGCGCTGCACTCGCAGCTGCAGCCGACCGTGGCGGCCCAGCACCGGCCGATCCAAACGCAGAACGCGCTGAACCTCGTGCTCGACCTCCTCCGCGATCCCGAGCACCACACCGACTATGCGCGGCGGTGCGTGCTTCGCCTCTCTAAGTCCCTGCCAATCGCGCTCAGCGGTGCTGCAGCTATGCGGCGAGCGTCATCATGACGCTCACCTATGGCAAGACCACGCCGACGTATTATACCGACCCCGAGGTGGTGGAGGTTGCGAAGCATGGGGCCCGTGTCGGGTCGATCATTCCCATAGGGTCCCATATTGTGGACAGGTTCCCGATTTTGAAGCATGTCCCGTTTGTCACGGCGACGCTGCGGCAGTGGGCCCAAGAGGAGCTCGCCTTGTTCTCGGGGCAGCTCCAGAAAGTCCGCTCGCAGCTGGTGAGTTGCTTTTTCTTACCTTTCGAATGCCACATGTGTATGCTGACACAAGCGCTACGTTCGCAGCACGAGGGCCGTGCACAGCCGTGTTTCGCCACGTACCTCATCGAGCATCAGCAGGAATTTGGTCTTACGGAGGACGAGCTCGCATATCTCGCGGGCTCGATGTTTGGGGCCGGCTCAGACACAGTGAGTCGCATTCTTTAACCACTCGCTTTCTCGATTCAACACCCTGCCAGAGCGCCAGCGCCATCATGTTCGTCATCATGGCCGCCGCAACGCACCCGCAAGCGCAAGCAGCGGTGCAGGCTCAGCTCGACGCCATCGTGGGCAGAGACAAAGGTTAGTATACCGCTGGGAATGACTGTTAAGTCTTCCGAACTTACATTGTCGCCTGTCAGTGCCAACATTTGACGATGAGAAGACGCTTCCGCTAGTAGTCGCGTTCTACCTCGAAGCATTCCGCTGGAGACCGGTTAGCTGGGGCGGTAAGTCGGCATGCCAGCGGACATGTGCTTGTCGTTTACAATCCGTTCTAGGATTTGCTCATCGGGCTACCAGTGATATCGTATTGGTGCGTTCAGCGCATGGCTTGTCCACAATCATACTCACCGAATGCCGCTAGAGCAATTGCGTAATTCCTGAGGGGGCGATGGTCATTGGCAACCACTGGTTTGTTCTCATACAAGTGTTGTGGACCTTATCGATTGACAGTCCTGTTAGGGCTATTGCCCGCGACCCGGAAGTATTCCCAGATCCTGAGGCATTCAACCCTGGTCGATGGCTCGACCAGAACGGCAACGTCAGAGAGGATGTTACGTCGTTCAACTTTGGTTTCGGACGAAGGTATGTACGACTACCTTCTGTGACATCTTACCGCTTATTGAAACTAAACTATGACCTGGTAGAATCTGTGTCGGGCAACATGTGGCGAACAAGTAAGACGCTGTTCTCTACGTCAATCCTCGCTAGTCAGATTAATCACGACAACCAACAGTTCTCTGTTTATCACGACAGCTCTCCTGCTGTGGGCGTTTAACATCAGCGAAGACCCGTCCGCACGGTATCGACACAATGGCTTTTAGCGATACGGCCAACGTCCGTCCGCTTCCCTTCAAAGCGGTCTTCACGCCAAGGATCGCAGGCCTCCAAGAAATCATTGACTCGGTGGCTTGACTGGCGCGTCCCTCATTTTGCCACTCCCTGACAATACTTCCGATTGTATTTTATTGTCTCATATTTAGGAGCGTTAAACTTTGCGTCAGATATATACTTGTATCACGCGTCGACGTGAAGCGACACCAATGGGGATATGTTAATATGACGTCCGGCTGTCGTTCACAGCGGCATCCAGCGTGGTCGTAGACCCCCAGTATAGTGAAGACAGAGGCATCTTCTCCGACTGTTCCACGCTGCTGGATTCCCATATCATCTGCGAGTTCACCGGTCAGATCAAACACAGCTATACAAGTCCTTGCCTGCACATACAAGATCCATCACCACAGGTGGCTTTGTCCACGTTGGGTTGTCATCGCCAAGGACGACCTGGTGCACAGTCTGAAACCCAAGTGAGTTGTAGAATCCCCGGTTTGCTACGTTGCTTGACCACAGCCAGACAGCACGGCCCTGTGCACCTGCCTGTGTGCAAATTTTGTAAGATTCCGCTCTAACTCCAGGGAGAGGACTCACATGAGAGGTGACAAGGTTCACCAGCGCCGAGGCATATCCGCGCCCTTGAGCTTCCGGCACAGTCACCAGCCCGCTGATGTACACCATCTCGTTGAGCCTGTCAGCGATCCCATCCCTCACTGCATTCACTTTGCTCTTCAGTTCCAAGATGCGCTACACGGAAAACAATTCAGTTCATGACACGGTGTGCAAGATGCATGGGGTGGACAACACCTTCTGCTGCTCTTTGCTGGGTGGCCCACGCGGTATCCGCCGTTTGATAGCGTCGAGCACTTTCTCGAGGGGCTTCGGCTGGCTGCTAGGGTCGTGAGGTGCAGGCAACCTGCTCAATCAAAACACAAGCGTGCGTGTGTCGTTCAGCTCAAAGGTACGCCGACGTTGCGTCCGGTCACTCACGCAGTGATAAGCGAGTCTCCGTGGTTGATCGTCCACGCTCTCCTAGTGTACACCATTTTCACCCAGAAGACGTACCGCTCAAGGCGCCCCAGCGCCTTGCCACGCTTTGTGCCGCGTTTCTTGTCCTGTGTCACTCGGAAGATCAATGATATGGAACGAGAGGATTGTCAAGTAAGTAACATACCGGTGCGTCGTTGATATACTCGTCGAGGGGATCTCCGACTATGCTTTCTTCGGTGTGTATCGCGGCGGGTATGTCACCTACATGGGAAGGTGGTTAAGTAGCGAGCGGCCAGCACGGTCAAAGGCATGATGAGCATACCATAATGCATGCGCTTTGGAACAGCCTTCTTCGGATGTTCAAGCTCCCGGAGTTGGCACAAGTCGGGTACCCCCAGATCGTCTTGCACTGTGGCTCCGAGAATCAGATGACGGTGCATAGTGTACGCTCCGTCAACCGGTACTAGCTCTTAAAGCTTGAGGACCGGGAGGCTACTCCGATGAGGACTTCAACGGTGGTTAAGCCTTAAGTAGACTTGCACAGCTGTCCGCAGCCCCCGTGACCGTCCCTGTAAAGGCTCCGAGAGTTCTACTCTCTGCGCATTGATGAGTGCCACTGCGCATGCAGGCGCGCAGAGGGTGCATATGGCTGCAGCATGCGCCGCAGGCCGAGGCAAATGGCACTGGTGACCAGCGAGTTTTGCAGCGGTTTTGCATGTCTGGCGAAACATATCGTGCTTCAGAACGTGTTCACATAAAGACGGGGAAAACTTATCCATACCTGCTTTTCTCTAACTGTAAGCCGTTCTGAGGCTCATCGGCACCTCGAGAAGGCACGCGAGAGCAAGCCGCGTCGCCTTAAGTTTGGCAGCGCCCTGCTAGCACTGGACGCCTTGCTACCGAGCTGATGGCGGTCGTAGAACGACTAGCTCACGGTGTTCCCATGGCCATACATCTTTGCCGTTCCACTTGATGAGCTGGAAACTGTCATTGCACGTACGCATGCGCATTGTTCAAGGGGCAATATTTGAGCAAAACTGGTTCAACAGTTCGCTTTGATGACGCTACGTAGTAAATAATATGATTGTGCATAGCGCGCTCCCGTTATCACAGGTGAGATGGCCGAGCGGTCTAAGGCGCCAGACTAAGGATCTGGTCCGAAAGGGCGTGGGTTCGAATCCCACTCTCATCATCATTTTGTCTCGTTAACGAGCATGCTTTTTAGTTCAAAGCTAGAATTTACTACTTGGTACGAACTGCGACTTTGCTAGTAGTTTTAACTTTTTGACTCTTTACATACCATATTTCACATTGTCTGGGTTCTTCACTTCAGCCAAGACAATCGACTGATTAGATAAGAGCCGCTCGAGCGGACTACGGCAGCTGCTGCACCCATCCCAAACTTGATCATGGCTCTCACCATGTCTTTCCGCTCTGCAAACCCAGTGATGTCGCGGCCAGAGAACACGTCTGTTCGTACTTCAGCTGGATAACCGCTTGGTCTTCACTGGTGAGTTATGTGCCTTATGTGGCTAAAACACACGCTGAAAGTGACTCCCGGCTTCCTCAACACTTATCGCGGCACACACCTTATCATTTGTTCAGCTTGTGAACAGTCTGCGGACAGAAAATACCGTAGATAAGAAGTAGAGGCTTATAAAGCACCAGTGCTGCTGCGAGGTTGCTTGCTTCGTCTTTACGATCGACTTCAACAAACACAGCTAAGGACAGCAAGATGGTCGGTCGCGGACTCAGCGTTCTGCTTTCGCTCCTGCCTCTCGTGCTGCAGAAAGTTTCGGCTGAACAGCATCCTCTTACTGGGGCGCGCACGTCCGAGAGCCTTTACGACCAAGTCAACTTCACGTCGCTCTTCGCGCCCGCCGCTTTCGCGGACTCCGAAGTCGGGTCCGGTCACGCCGTGGGCGAAGGTCACTTGGAACGGCCTCACGAGCTACGCGCACACGACGCCGGTCAGGTGCTTTGGAGGAGATGAAGACGAGTATGATGTCGCTGTTCTTGGTGAGTCGTCAAATCATCGGCGTGTCCCTGTCAACATATGGCCGAGGACACCAGGGGCACCGTTTGATACCGCGACCAGTTACCGGCCAGGGTAAGCGTTAATTATACGATATGACGTCTGGGTGAGCAAACACAAATACAGAGCTCGTTTTGGTCCAAACGGTATTCGTCAAGGCTCGCGCCGTCTGAGCGTGGAACGCATCAACGTCCCCATGAAGTTGCGCATTAGCGACCACCTGGACGTGGTGGACTGCGGTGATGTCCGTGAGTATCTGGTCCGCGGCCATTTTGTGATTGCAGCCTGACTGCTCGGATGCCATACAGCCATGGTATTTGTGGACAACAAAGTCGCGCTGCGCCAGCTGGAAATTGCCAACGCCGCGCTACTCTCGCGCACGGCTTTGCGCTCGTCTGCGATGTCTTCGTCGGGGAAGAAGAGCATTGCGAAGGATGGCAAGTTCCACCCCCGCGTCCTCACGTTGGTACGTTGGTCATAGTGATCATTGACAACAAGATTTTGCGGCTCACTTTTATGTCAGGGTGGTGACCACACAATCACGCTGCCGCTTCTTCGTGGGGTGGCCGAAGTTTATGGGCCCGTCAGGTATTATCCCTTCTTCGTCCTGCTAGTTTGCAGACGTTAATTACTTCTTCGTGGTCTGGCAGTGTTATTCACTTTGACAGTCATCTCGGTACGTCTTCTAATCTCGGAACGGATGAGCCTAGCTCACGGAAACATCCTACAAGACACCTGGAAGCCGCAGACTTGGGTTCGTATCACATAACACCTTCGTCCTTAGCAGGATTGCGTCCTGACGTTCTCTGCAGGACGGCTCCGATAGCCCATGGCTTCCTGGTGAGGAAATCCCTGTCACACACGGAAGCTATTTCTGGTATGCGCACAAGGAAGGGCTTCTTGCTGCCAACCAAAGTAACATCGTGAGCTGACCTTGCTCCCAACGCCCTTATCTTTATTCTGACATCCCCCTTATTAGCACGTGGGCATTCGCAACGCTTTGCACGCCTTTGAGGATGAGGACGACGACGCGGAGGTCGGTTTCCACATCTCCTATGCCGAAGACATCGAGGAAGTCGGCTACAAGGGCATCGTGAAGCGCATCCGGGAAGTGGTCGGCGAGAATCCCGTGTACCTTACCCTCGATATCGATGTTTTGGATCCTAGCTTTGCACCAGCGTATGTTTTTTCCAACTTGAATCACAGCACACTGACTCACAGTGTCGTTACAGGACCGGAACGTGAGTCTACTGCAGGTTGAACACGTAAAGAATTCTAAATACTGACTGCGTCGTTCAGACCCGAAATCGGCGGCTTCAGTACACGGGTATGTACATTTACGAATACCGCTACAACCCTTTCTGATCACACGCTTGTAGGAAATCAAGAAGATTCTCCAAGGTCTTGCTGGCCTTAAGATCGTGGGTGCTGATATCGTTGAAGTCGCCCCAGGTAAGCCATCATGCTACTTAGGTTCGTGCACTAGAGTCTGACTGCATTTCTGCGGAATTGAATAGGATACGACACCCAGGGTACGCCGTCCCTTACTGTGATTGTGTGAGGCAGATATGACTGACACCACGCCGCAGACGAGAATACGCAGATCGCAGCTGCGAACATCGGATGGGAGATCCTGACCTTGATGGCCCATACGCCGCTGACCGTTTGAGCGGCCTGGCACAATCACGCAAATGTATGATATACCCACATACTAGACACGTACACTGGATTTATAGGGATGTCCACTCGCCGACCAAGTTTGCTCACCCGTCGTGTCGGCCTGCTGTATGCTGTGGGTGTAGCATGGATACTGGTGCAGCGCTGTCGGGCTCGCACACTACTCAATTTCATGCTGGATCTAACGTATTGTATCCATTCCCGCGCCATGATTTATTTTGCATAGGTATGTCGCCCGCATCCTGTGGTCACAGGGCTCTTTCACATTTCTGACTTCGAGCGCTACAGAAGTGTCCTGAGAGCCTAGAACTACCGCCGTTCAATATAAAGGTCCCACGCATCAACCTTAGCACACGGCAGCTTTGCTAATCACCTGCGGACGGTGCCGTACGAGATAAGCCTGCTGAGAGTTCATGCACAGGCGCGATTATAAGGAGGCTCTTCCGCTTCGCTGCTGCCTACTACCACATCGATATCTCTGCTGTGACCTTTTTGATCACTGGTGGAGAGGATTAAACCTAGGAAGATTCAGGATGGCGTTGCAAGGGCTTCATTCCGTTGTTGCTAAGCTGCTAATACTGCTGTTAGCTTCGCAGACGCTGGGACAGCAGTATCCGCTGGCGGGCTATCAGCCGTCTGTGTCCCTCGTTGACCCAAGAAAGCCGAATTCATGGAGGACCAATAACGGCCTCACGACCTTCGCAACTACGAAAGCGGTGCAGTGTTTTGGCTCCGATGCGGATGAGAGTTTTGACGTAGCCGTCCTTGGTATGTCACTTTGCCTCACTTACCATGAGTATGGCTACGAATGGTACGCAATTCAAACCATTGCAGGTGCACCTTTCGATACCGCGACAAGCTACCGCCCCGGGTGAGGATTTTTACGATTCTGGGTTCCGGTTTGTATCTGTTCTCACAACGTAAAAATGCAGAGCACGATTCGGGCCCAACGGCATCCGCCAAGGCTCGCGCCGACTGTGGGTGGAGGCGGTCAACGTGCCCATGAAAATCAAGATCAGCGACCACCTCGACGTGGTCGATTGTGGCGACGTCCGTAAGTGGCTTGGCCCAAGCAACATAGATCAGAGACGTATTTGGCGCCCTTGTGTAGCGATGGTTTTCGTCGACAGCAAAGTCGCACTGCGGCAGCTGGAGATCGCCAACGCTGCTTTGCTGAATCGCACCGCGTCTCGTGGCCCGACACTCGTCGAGGCGGGCAAGGAGAGCATCGCGAAGGACGGAAAATTCCACCCGCGTGTTCTGACTCTGGTGAGCACTGCGGTGATCATCATGTTCGTGGGCATGACTCCTCAGACATTGCCATGAAGGGAGGCGACCATACAATCACTCTTCCGTTGTTGCGTGGCGTTGCGGATATCTATGGACCTGTCAGGTATTGTCGCGCATAGCACTATTACTCTACTCGAAACTGAGCGCTGCCAACTTGTTCTAGCGTTATCCACTTTGATAGTCACCGTGGTATGTATTCTCCTTAGAATCCTACATCTTCCACTAACGCAAGATTGAAGACACATCCAGACCGCCTTCTGTAAGCTTTTGTGGATCTTTCCTGGCCCAAGATGATTCATCGGGTGAATGTGCAGAATTGGACAGACGGCCCTTGGCTGCCAGGCGAAGACGTTCCCATCAACCACGGAAGCTACTTCTGGTACGCGCACGAGGAAGGCCTCTTAGCCCCAAACCAGAGCAACATCGTGAGCGTTGCGCACTTGTGCCATACCAGCCTCTCTCAGAGAGACCTCCTACTGACGGAGGGTGTGTTCTAGCATGTCGGCATACGCAGCGGCTTACCGTCGCTCGAATACGAAAAGCAAGACAGGGAAGCCGGCTTCCATACTTCGTATGCTGAAGACATAGAGGTGGACGGCTACAAGGGTATCGTGCACCGCATCCGGGAAGTTGTTGGAGACAGTCCGGTATACATCACTCTCGACATCGACGTGCTAGACCCTAGCTTTGCACCTGCGTAAGTGCGTCCCTGCCTGCCACAAGAATTTGACTGCTGACAAGGCACACGCCATGCCAGGACGGGAACGTGAGTGTTGTATCCTTACTTGCTAACTAAGACGTCAATTAACCTGCCACAGGCCGGAAATTGGTGGCTTCTCCACACGGGTGCGTTTGGTCCGCATCGCGTCTATATCTAGCTCTTTTCAACGTGCCCCTTCCACAGGAAATCAAGAAGATCCTTCAAGGTCTCGCAGGACTGAAGATCGTCGGCGCCGACGTCGTCGAGGTAGCTCCAGGCAAGTCGCAGGTGCTCATGTTTCGTCCGCTTTGACCTTAACATGACTGAATTCTCCACAGCATACGATACCCAAGGTACGCTCGCAGCCCCATGAACAGCACGCTCTGGGATTAATCTTGACTTCTGCAGCCGAACTGACTCAAATTGCGGCTGCCAACATCGGCTGGGAAATACTAGGGCTGATGGCTAAGACCCCGCTGGTCGCCTGAACTGTTTAGAATTGCCGCGGAAGTGATTTGCCTGATGAGTACAGGTAGATGAAGCACGGTTCAGTAACCAACTTGGTGTTCGACGACGCTGTGGAATAGCAATGGCGTATTGAACGTCCTGTTGTCGCCGCAAGTTCGCACTTTTGTTTGTATTCTCACCAGCAGAGAGCATGCATCAAGACAAGCAGTTGTGACATTGCATAGCATAACTACATATAGCGAGGCGAGCCGATGACAACGCCATATCCGGAGTCGAGACGAGCTGTGATGCCGCCACAGGCGCATCACCGATACTCCTGCAAGCGCTTACCTTTGCTTAATAACGCCAAGAAGCTGAGTACATAATCCTGCTGATGCCGGCCAGGGTGCGTACGCAGTACGCGTCGGCTTGGTCGTCTCAACGTCGTCCACCTCGATGCCGCTGAGCATACGTCCGCAGGGGCATATACTCGGCAAACCGGTTCGTCATCGTCGCCTGCTAAGCCAGGCACTCGACATGGCCAGGCTCTCACCAACATCGCTGCGCCACGGGTATAAGTACGCGGCGGCGGCGACAAACCTCCAGAGGCTCCCCAACTTTATTCTTCACGCGCACCCGCACTCATGACCAAATTCACCGTCACCGACTTCTTCCTCTCGCAGTGGACCAGGCTCCCGCCGCCGCTCGAGGCTGATCTTACCGGCAAGACCGTGCTCGTCACCGGCGCGAACACCGGAATCGGCCTGGAGGCCGCGAAGCACTTTGCGAAGCTGAAGCCCGCCAAGCTGATCATTGCGTGCAGAAGCGAGGCGAAAGGGAACGAGGCCCTAGAAAGTAAGCAAGCCCGAGTATCCGTGAGGTTCAGTCTTGACAAAGGACGCAGAAATCGCGCAGCAAAGTAGCTACGCTGCGGAGCTGCAGCTAGTGGACCTCAGCGACTTCAAATCTGTGATCGCCTTTGCGGATAGACTGAAGGACGAGCCGATAGACGTTTTGGTGCTGAACGCTGCAGTGGGACAAGCGGAATATGTGCAGACAAAGGACGGCTGGGAGTCAAGGTAAGCGTCCCCGGGCACTTGGAAGTGTGCATATAGGCGTCTCAGCTGACACGGGCACAGCCTGCAGGTAAACCACCTTTCCACGGCCCTGCAAGCATTGCTCCTCCTGCCCAACATGGTCAAAGCGGCGCAGCTACACCATTACCGGCCCCGTATCGTCGTTGTCGCGAGCGAAGTGCACTTCTGGGCACAGATCCCTGCAGAAGCTTCCTCAGTTGGGATCCTCAAGAGCTATGATGCCATCCGGGAGCCAAAGGGCATGGCGCACCGCTACGAGGAGACCAAACGTAAGTTCATAACCAAGTATGCATCTGCTATCCCAAATTTACCATTTCGACGCTATCAGTTTTGAATGTTCTGTTCACCAAAGCGCTCGCGAATCACCTGCCGACCTCTTCAGACGTCATCCCGACGGTCGTCAATCCGGGATACTGCTTAACGGAGCTTCGACGTTCCTTCCCTCTGGCGCAGCGGGCCGCGATGAAAATTATGGACTGGGTGCTCGGGCGGACGTCGGAGGAGGGCGCACGCCAGCTGGTGTGGGCCGCGCTGGGCCCGGACGGCAAGGACGGGGAGCACGTCCGGCACCTCCGCGGCGCGTACGTGTCGACGCTGGCGGTCCACGAGCCGAGCGACTTTGTGATCAGCAAAGAGGGCTACGAGGCAGCAGAGCAGCTTTGGGTGCGTCCTGCGCCACGTCCTTTATGTACTGCTTTGCTGAACATTTTTTGTTAGCGGGAGACGATTGACATCTTGGCAGAGGTTGCTCCTCAAGTACGCGCAGTCGTGCAACAGCATCTTCAATGAAGTTTTTCTTTGCGTTTTGAGCAGGATACCCATTCTTTAAGTGCAATGACTCCTTATTATTTCCGTGCTTGCTGTCTGTCTTACTATTCGAAGTTGAACTTCGCGTCAGGTCGCTTGATGTCTGGTACTTCGGTTTGTTGAGGAATACATGATGGATACTGTTACAGAAACCTACCAATGCATGTGAGGCCAGTCGCGACTCACGCCGCCCTACTGTTCATCTGAACTGGCTAGACTTGGATCGGCCACGTCAAGGACGTGTTGCGTGCGCACCAGTACATAAAATATAGTCAGCCAAAGAGTCCTACGGCGCATAGCAGCAACGGCGGGATGACCCAAAGATAGTTCCGTACATTGAAAAAGGCCGTCGGTAGAACTGGATTCGCAGAAATCACATTGTAAATAGTCACCGTGTTGGCCGCCCATGACGACCCTTTACCCCACAGCAGGACAGATATGCTCCCTGACATTTCGTCCATGCTAATGTGCTCTCGAGTGTCCGCAGGGTTGGTTTGATTGTCGAACATGCGGTTGTCGAACAAATCGCTGCTTGAAATCCGCGCTGACTCGAAGGCACGCTTGCCAGGGCGCCCGACCCGCATACGTGCGCAACCCGGGGATGAAGCATGCCCAAATGGCAGCGACGCCAAGCAGTAAGCTCGTGCGGTCCATCTGTCGTTATTATATCGAACAAGAATGTGGCTTGATCCGACGGATATGGGTATAGCTCCCTTAGGGAGCTGCAAGTGGCTCCGCCTGATCGGAGGGCTGTCGAGCATGAACCCGTCCGCGACGCCGCCATCTGGTGCGGGTAGATCGATTTGATAAACGTTGGAAGCAATCATCACCAAGGTGCGCAATTGGGCCCCGTCGCCTTGGACTTCCAGCCGTGATGGTATACCAAATGCTGCACGAGAGAGCGAGGGGTTTTCTACAAGGTAAAAATGGCTTGGGAAGACATTTTTGTATTGTCTGGGTTGTTCGGCTGGATTCCTGAAGGAGATATTGGAGATATCGTAGATATAGACGCCCAAGCCGTCTGCATACAAGAGGCGTGACGATGATAGCAGGCAGGGCGTTCCAATCTGCAAAAAAAACCGGAATGTGAAGTAAGCAGCATGCGAGCTTATGGCGAGAGCTTACCATAGCTGTACGCTCTGTCAGGTGTAGTACGATCTCTTGGGGCTTATTGAACCCAGGCTCGGATTCAATGGAGAACGACCAAAGGTGCACATAAATGTCAAAGGACGAAGGCCCTGGGTTGATGGATACACCTCTGACAGATGCCACATGGATTCCTGTTTCGTCGTAATGTAGACTGGCACCCACGCGAAAGTTGCTAGCATCCGGCACGTGTATGACATGTGCAGTATACAATTTGTCGTGATCGATAACTACGATGTGGTATGTGAGGCTTGTAGCAGCCTGCGTTTGCCCGTCACTGTGGCACAACCACCAATTCAGCCTGAATGGGCGAGGTTGTGTTGTAGTTTTCTCACCTTTGCGCCCCGATGCTTGTATGCAACAAGTACCCTCTGCGCAGAGACCACGAGTAAAGGCGCGCTTCCACGTGCACGACGAGGTTCACCGAGGGACTGTCAAGAATTGCTATCGGATTTGGATCGCCTACGTTGTATAGTCGTACTTGTCCGTAATATCCCACTGCGATGTATTGATTGCCTCCGGGAAGAAGCTGAACGTACGCGATGTTGTGGGTTAGCCTGGAAGGCGGGTGGGTCATGTGGGAAGTAGACTCTTGACGTGACATGCCGAGTCCATCGCAAGGATACGCAGGGAGGCCTCGCGAAGTTCCGTCCCTGACATTGCTGCCAAGTCTAGCTGGGAATATGGTAGCGGTTTGACAGACAAAAGATCGGTGAGCACTATGAACCATATGGACCTATCGTCGATGGTTCTTCTGACACTTCTGCAGGTCTGCAACATACAAGTGAGCAAAAACAGGTGCTTAATACGCACACAGTACAACTCACCGATCGCAGCGAGCATAGATCTCGTACAGACAGCGATTGAGTAACCACAGTCCAGACATCGAACGGTAGAGCGGCCAGCGAAACCGTTGCAGCGGGTAGACGTTCGGCGACGGGGGTGTGTTTCCCGTCATCTCCCGAAGTGGACGCCTGCGCCGCCTTAGATGCTTGGGCGACGGCAAGTCTCACCCAAGGCAATCTGCCGTTTGAGGAATCCAAAGATTTGATAGTCGCGAGGGACAGTGTAGCACCAGGAATAATGGACAGCACACTCATAGCTAGGGTAGCTTGAGAGCAGAGAGTATCGTCGACATTCACGCTGCGGGAGCAGAGCAAGAGGCGACACTGCGGTGGCAGCTACTACTAGGCGCGACCGAGCTTGCCGCGTTTGCTGTGATTCGGCCATGCATTGATCCGGCGGGAAATACCGGTTGAACTCCAACGCCACAAAGGTCCTGGCTCCTGGTGTTGACCGCCACGTCGACAAAGACCCGCCGACTGGTCCCAAGGATCCAGAGAGCAGGGTTAGCTAAGTACAATCGAACACATCACTTGAAGTTACACGGGCGGAGACCTGAAGGCAATAGCTATGGTGACTAGTGTAGGTACACCCCTAAAACGCTGCTCTCTGGTCTTGCCAGTTTCAATGTAGAGGCAATATGCTGCTCAGTAGGGATGGCATCACTAGATCTCTCGTTCACTATAGTCCCGTGAACCTGCGAGTGCTGGGTATGTACGGGTATGTACCATCTTTCTTTTACTGAAGTACTTCTCTCCAACAGGCACGACGCGCCGGCCGGCTCACCAGTCATGACTAACCTGTCTGCGGATGCCACCACTTCGTGAGTCATCGAAGGCTGCGGAGCTTACTAAATGGTGAGTTTTGTCAATATGTGTATCATACCATCGGTACTGAATGGTCATCTATAAAGGTGGCGAACACAAAGTGCCGTGTTCGCAGAGGGCCAACCTCATCTGAGTTTACTGCATAGTCGGCCGCGTCACTTGCCGGGTTCCACACATACCCAGAGCAGAAGGGATGAAATGACGAAGACAAACAGCCGCAGATGCGAAATAGCATGTGGCTTGAGTGGCGCTCCACTTGGAACTGACTATCGGGCACCTTTAGTGTGACGATAGGAACCAATGTTAGGAGCTAAGAAAAAGAGCAGGTAAGCTAGCTCGGATCTTACCTGATAGTATGCCTCTGACTATTTTTGCGTTTTGCGTTTGCTTCATGCCTTGACAGTGTACGATTTTGGTTAGGTACGTCGCTATCAGCTGTTCATCCGTCTTATGGTTAGTCATATTAGTGCGCTGTTCTACATTGCAGCGTACTGCGTACAATGTTTCCAGGACGCCCGCTCTCCATGCCGTTGGTCCATGGCCAGCGTCGTCCGCTGATCTATGTGGCTCTCTGACCATTGGGTAAGTGGCACTTGATTAGGTTCATGGCAATGATGGCAGTGGCCCGTCTCAGTGCCCTAGTTCAAGACGCAGCTTTTATTTTGCGCTCAGGCCATTCGGCGCCACAGCAACACCTCCTATGCCCTACAACGGCGACAGAGGAAAAGAGTTGTTGGTACTCTTGAAATTGTGAGCTTTCTTTACTTCCGATGATCATCTCAATGAATAAGTATTGCATTTTTAGCGTTGTGGCGACTATGTGGCGAAGCAGCCTCGTTTGCTGGTGATTTCTGCTCAGGGTAACGACCTCTCACCTTCCACAAAAAAAACCCCGTCGGATCTATCGAATCTCCCGTTACGGGAATATCGGACGTCTCATGCACTGGACGGCGCACGAGGTACTGCAGGCTCCATTTCGCTGGCTCTACATTGCTCGAGGCCAAATTATCATCCGTAGCCCCGAACCCCTCCATTTATGTGGCTGCAAAGGCGTTCGCTTTGACTGCCACCTGATCCACAAGTGGATGTATCTGCTACCCAATTCGCATGCGTGAGGGTATAAAGGACCTGGTGGGAGAGCCCTGGTCACCAGCTTCCAGTTCTTCGCTTTCCCGCTGATTCCTTCAGTATGACCGCTTCGAAGTTCTTCTCCGCACTTGTTGCATCTGCCGTTTTGCTCGTAGGAGCTTATGCCGAGACGCACACCGTTGTCTTTGACAACAGGTAAGTGACATTGCTATCATGGTGACTCCTCTCTCATCACAATCTGTGGGTCTGCGTGTTAGGTGCGGCTACGGGACGGTAAGTTCTTGAGTTACATTCAATGAATGATTCTGACAGTCTATTGTCTAGCCTTTACTCAAGTCCAACGGCCAAACCTTATCGACCGGTAATTCAGTTACCTTCAACGGTCCACTTTATTCAGCCATCGCGTACGTGGACGAACTTCATTTTTTGCCCTAGTCGCATAACTCAAACCATTCCCTAGCTATCTACAAACTGGTATGTTGAGTCTTGGCTCTGTTCTACCATCGCGGCGCGCTGAACAGCCGCTTCTATATAGGTGGATGTGGGGACAACGGTGAAGGGTGCACGCTCATCGAAACCACATTGACGGACCCGAACAATGGGCCCGGCAGCGGCTCGAGCACTGACATCTCCCTCATCCCGCCGTAAGCCCTTCATAGCATAATGAATACGTCAGTGTTCTCAAACGGATGACATACAGTCATTCGTTCTCGGTCACCTCGGGCTTCGGGTCAGTACCGCTACTTGCGTGGCTACACCAGTGTGCTCACGCCACCTTTCTACAGATATTACGGCGGCGGGTGCGATGGTTTGGGAGCTGACTGTAAGTGGTATCGTTTGGCATACGTGTGATTCTTAAGATGACCTTGGGTATCAGGTACTTCGCCTGACTGCTATTGGGCTATGACAAGCCCCGACCAGACTTACAAACAAGTCGCTTGCCAGGGTGACAGCGTGAGTTCATACGCTCTATTCTTTCGCCGATATTTCTCACCAACGGTCTGACTGATAGGTCAACCTTGCCATTACATTCTGTGATTAGTCTGAGAAAGTTCACGACCGGTGTGCCCGTGTGCATCGTCTGACACTGTGCTTCCCTGGAATTGTAGCTTCAGAATAAACCTTGCTCAATTGTGCTGAACAAATGCTGTCTGCTGGCCCGACAGTTGGCTCTTGGCTTCGGGTAGGTCGTGTATGCAATCGCTTGCCCGTGTGTGTGTTGTAACGGGTGAGGAACTATTCTGAGCTCAGGTACGTTACCACTCTATGTACATCCATCTTTTGGTCTATTAATACGCCGCTCTGTGTCACATAGGATCGTGTTCGGTCTCTCTGTTACCACCCGCTATCAACGGTGTCAGTCCGTGACCAGGACCATTTCATCACTCATGTGATGAGGTGTATTTCATCAAATATTAGGTTTGTGGCTATAGATGGGGTCCGTCACGGTGATACTAACAAACATCTCTAGCATCTCACTTCTCGTACACTTCTGCCCGACTCCTTTCCTACCCAGCGTTATGGTAACATTCCGTGCGACTTTTCATGACGGCGCGGGCAACGAGTAGCTAATTTGCGCCAGACTGTAAGTTTTGCTCCCGTTCTCCGGTGATTAGTACGCCTACGGATGCTTAACCACTGCGGTTCTCCAGTGACGTGTGGAAGTAGCGGCTTCTTCGGCACCAGAAGGGCGTACCGAAAGCACGGTGCTCTTCCTGAAATGCCAAATCCTCTTATGGTACTGGCGTTACCCCTTCAGGTCATCGGCCCGTGCTGCACGTTGCTCCGTACTAGCTCGGCCTAGCGGTTTTTATCTATCAAACGCTCTTCTCGAGGCGCACACCGGGCAGTACCCTACCAGCCTGAGCAGCAGCTACGTAAACATATTCACGAATTTGCTCCAACACCCTCTACGATAGGAACCTCGGATTGACGGACGCTCGCCTGAGTGTAGTATAATGGCAGCACAACAGGTGCGTTCGAGGGTCAGCCTCACTCCCTTTACCCTTCAGAAGCACCACTGTTACTCATGACCGCCTTCCAGCTCTTTTTCACCTTCGTCCTCTCTGCCGTTCTGCTCTTGGGCGTGGATGCTGAGCAACACAACATAGTATTTGACAACAGGTGAACATTAGATAATGCGCTCAGGTGACATCGTCTACCGTGCTAACTGCTGTTCTTGCATGTAGGCGTGGCTTCGGAACGGTAGGTTGCTACATTTCGGACGTGCGGGGCCGACCTGTTCTAACCACCTCTGGAGTAGCCTCTGCTCAAGGCTAACGGACAGACCTTGTCGACTGGTGACCCTGTGACCTTCGACGGCCCGCTTTTTTCCGCCTTTGCGTAAGCTGCGGTTTCATGTGTCATTTATTCTATGATTATCCGCTCACTTGTGCTGCTCTTAGCTTCTTGCAGACTGGTTTGTATCGCACAAGTGCTTGTCTCATTTCCTGTACACTGAACAAAATGCCATTTATAGGTGACTGTGGTGACAATGGTGAAAATTGCACACTCATCGAAACCACACTGCAAGACCCAAACAACGGACCTGGTAGCGGCTCTAGCACAGATATCAACCTGATCCCCCCGTGAGTAACCCTAGCTGAATGCGCGAGGCTGCTCGTGACTGACCCCTTTGCCTTCCCAAGTCATGCATTCTCTGTCACCTCTGGCTTTGGGTACGTCCTGGCAATAACAATCGTTTTCAAGGGCTAATTTACTCACTCGTTCTGCAAAAGATACTTCGGCGGTGGGTGTGACGGCATGGGAGCCGATTGTACGTGCTTTTGCCCCTTGATGTCTGGCTCCTGAGCACGTATTCGGACCAAATTTCTCCTCAGGTACATCCCCATCCTGCCCCACCGCATTCCACGGGCCATTTGACCCAGCTTTGCAGGTCGCTTGCGAGGGAAGCAACGTAGGTCTTCGGTTGCTACCTCACCACGACACAATGCCGTCACTAAAAGACTTCGGTCAAGCGCAGGTTAGCCTCGCCATCACGTTCTGCGATTAATCGAAATGGTCGAGGGGAGGGTTCGTATTCCCACACATTCCCTACACAGTATGTCTGCGCTGCAAATGTGGGCAGATGGGGCGTTGCATCATGTTTGTATTACTAGCGGATGCGAAGATTCGATCCAGCCGCTGCCTCGCGAGTGGTCATCTGAACAGTACTGGTCAATTCTTCGCATGGATTTTACTTCGCGTCCTGCAGAGAGGGTATATAGCAGTTAGTATCTGTTCGAGAGATGTGCAAAGCAAAGGCTATGCGTGAGGACTCAGAGGAGTCATCCATATGCAAGTCAATACCCCAGCCCGCCGTACTGAGTCTAACCTCAAAGACCGTGGGAATATGCTACTTACCGGCGTTGGACAGCTTTACTATCCGGCGCTTACGGTCTTTCTCAGCACACCCATGACACTGACAGGTGTCCTTAGGCTGGTGCCTTCACTCTGTCATCTCTACAATACTAGTAGAGTTCACAGCCTCACCATCAGACACAGAATTCCTGCACTTTCCCGGAGGCAGCAGAGGCGTTCGCTTCCTAGTGTTCGTCTACTCCAGAAATGGATATAGCATCCGCTCCGCATCCCTGGTATACGCGAAGGATACAAAGGCTCTGCGGGGACCATAAACCTTCAGCTTCGGGCTCTTTAATCGTCTACTGGTTCTCTCCACCATGGCCGCTTTGAGATCATTCATCAGGCTTGCTGTATCTGCCGTTCTGTTCGCAGGAGCGCAGACCGAAACACACGGCTGTCATCGAAAATGGGTGATTAATGATGCTACACCACCTCAGTTTGCTCTCATGACCATTGTACATTTGCAAATTCAACATCTCTTTCAGCCCACGGTAAGCCCTCTCCCCATAGTACCAATCTACCGATATCCTGAAATGAGTCGTCTACTCATCAATTCTTAGTCACCTCTACCAGTGGCCTTGGGTCAGTATCACCGGCTGCAGGTCTATATGTTGCTCAAATAAGCTTCTGCAGATACTTCTGCGGTAGATGCAACAGCTCTGGGGCGGACTGTAAGTGTTACACCGTGACCAACGTGTGTTACTCACGTAAACTCTGGTATAGGCACGTTGCCTGGCTGCCCTGCAGCAAGGGTCGAATGTGACCAGCGGCAGGTTCTTTGACCGGAAGACAGTGAGAGTTTGTTCTCCCAATTCTCCTAGTGATAATACTCATCGAAGGTCTGACTGATGTAGGTCAACCTGGTTATTACGTTCCGCGATTGACGGGCGAAAGCTCTTCGGCTAGTCACGCACTCGTAACATGCGTGACAATGTGCTCCCGCAGCCTACGAACCTTGAAATAAACCCTGCTGTTGTTGCCAGGCTTACCAGTGCCTCTCATCTCCAACATTTGTTCCGGCTGTGCTTGCTTTGAGCTTGCTCGTCCGTGTTTGTGCCTTTCAACTGGCACGGAACTGTCTTCAGGTACGTTAACTTGAATGTTCAGCATACACACATCTATTAATGCATTTCTTGACCCGCTTCGCATTGTTTGGGATCACTCCCGGCCTCTCTACTACCACCCGCTGTCAGCGATGCCAGTCCGCGACCGGTGTCGCTCCATGGTGCATATGGACTTCATCAAGTATTAGGTCAGTGGCCCTAGATGGATTCCGCCACGGTGATAGTAACGAGCACCTTTAGCATTCTCGCTTTCGTACACTTCTGTCCGATCGCCTCGCCTTGCCAGCGCTGTGGTAGCATTCCGCGCGACTTCTCATGGTGGCGGGAACAACGCATAGCTAATGCGCACCGAATGGTGGGTTTAGTCGCCTTCGTCTGGTGATGTGGATTCCTCCACACTGCGGTCTGTCACTAACGTAAATGATGTGAAGAAGTAGCACTGTTCTGTGCCTCATAGGGTGGGTTTGATCCCTCTTCTTGTGCTTGAAATGTATGCTGAACACCGGTGACACAGGTCTTTGCGCTCGCTTGGGATATCCGCTGTGCAATGCCGCCCCGCACGTTGTCCGGCACAAACTTCGCCCATTCGGTCCCCGCCTACCACCGGCTCTTCGACAGGCACATACTGCCCAGCTACTCCAGCCGCGTCGGCATGTGGACGCATTTTCTCTGACGCCTCCTGGGACAGGAAATACCCTCGAGTTTCCTTTCCATAGTCGCCTGAGTGAGGCGTATAAAGAACAGACCACGGGTGCCCCAGACCGACAGCTCTGAGCTCTTCACTCCCCTGACTCACTCATCGACCATGGCCGCCTTCCGTCTCTTCGCCACTGTTGTTCTCTCCGCCCTCCTGTTCCCCGCCGTTCACGCCGAGCAGCACGAGGTGGTATTCACTAACAAGTGAGGACTCAATCGTGTATCCTAACCTTGATCGTTGTGCTGACTATCGACCTTGGCTGTAGCTGCGGATTTGGAACGGTACAACCCTTGCCTACAATCATACGGCCAGCACGTGCTGACATCTCTTGGACAGCCTCTGCTTAAAGTCAACGGGCAGACGTTGTCGACCGGCGGCCCTGTGATTATCGAGGGCCAACTCATCTCTGCCATTGCGTAAGCTACGTTTTTGGGCGGCATTCACTCGCTAGCATAGCTGACTGCTGATTCGTCGGTGGCCCTTAGCTTCTTGCAGACCGGTTAGTATTCGACAAATCTTCACCTTCTGACTTGCATGCTGAATGAGGGTGCCAATCACAGGTGGTTGTGGAGACAACGGCGAAGGATGCACGCTCATCGAAACCACGCTCAAGGACCCCACCAACGGGCCTGGTAGTGGCTCTAGCACGGACATCTCCCTCATTCCGCCGTGAGTAGCCCTGTTGATCTATATACCGCTCACGGCCAACTCTTAAGTTTCGCTTAGTCATTCGTTTTCGGTCACCTCTGGCTTTGGGTGAGTTCTCTGCAACAAGTGCTGTCATCAGCAACTACTTGGCTCACTTGTTTTCCGAAAGGTACTTTGGGGGTGGATGCGACGGCGCGGGAGCGGATTGTACGTACTTCCGCACCTAACTTAGACTCATGTGGGACTAGATCACCGCTCCAGGTAACAATCCAAACTGCGGCACGGCATTCCACCAGCCCTGGCGAAACGAACGTGCAAGTCGCCTGCCAAGGCGGAAGCGTGAGTTCCTGTTGTTGTCCCCTTCTCAATGCTGATATACTTCGGCGGCCCGCAGGTTAACCTTGCGATTACATTCTGCGATTAAATGGAGGAGGTGGCTAGCATCAGCCCACGCAGAGTCTATGCACGCAGCGCACCTTCGAGTCTGTGCTTCAGATGAATAGTACTTGTAACAACTTTGTACCATTAGCGACCAGCAACTGCCCAACTTGATTATCTGCTATCATTGAGAGAAATTAATCAGAGCCTTTGGTTTTCATCAGAAATGTAGTTGTTTTCCATCTGTTTGGTAATAGTCATGCATATGCATGGTCGTTCAAACGTTCATGTACAAGTCAGTATGTACAGTATACCGGCTGTGCCAGTTTGGTGCCAGTCGAAGCGCCGAGAACCGTGAGCGTGGGAATCATCTCATCTCAGTTTTCAACTGGCGCCCGGACGTAGGTCTGTCCCTCACACACGCACAAACGACTTCCGTTCAAGCAGCCTAGTGAGTCTCTACTGTCACTAAAATTCCAGCCATCTCTTTTTTGTGATGAAACGCACTGGGCTCTGAATCTCTCAGATGTTATGCACTACGCTCAAAGAGCGGCGGCCTAGAAAACCGTTAACTGATCTCTCGCTTTCATTCGTGTTCCTGCGTGAAAACTTCATACTAACAAACCATCCGTACTAGGGTACACTGTAACGAGACACAATGTCCATTGTGACTCCGACTGTTGTTGCTGCAGAGGATGACAGGGTGCAGGAGTACTGTGGCACGCTGGACGAGATGAGGGAGAGTATGGCCTCCGTTAGGGAGGTCATACAGTCTCTTCAGCTCAAGTACGCACGCTTATTCGCTTATTCATGTTGCTCTACTTATCTTGTTATTCCGTAGAGCGGATGCGTCGGATTTGGATATGCGAGACGGGATATCACTTCTGTCTGCCAAGTCGCACCTCATGCTGTCGTACCTCCAGTCTCTCGTACTTCTGTCCGCCCGCCGTGCTTTGGGCCATGCACTGTCAGAGCGTATACGTCCCAATGAATCGTTTTCATCCACATCTCGAGGAGCGCGAGGCGCGGGTGCCGGTGACAGAGTCGACTCTATGATCGAGGGACGAGTCGTCCTGGAGAAAATCAAAGTCCTGGAAAGCAGGATGCGCTACCAAATTGATAAGCTAGTGAGAGTGGCGGACGAGTCACCCGAGGCTGCCAAGAATGTTGTCAACGGTGTGTGTACTCTTGTTGCGTTTATAACCCAAACTCATCGTGCTTGCAGATCCTCTCGCCTTCAAGCCAAACCCCGAGGCGCTACTCAACCAGGAAATGAGCGACGAAGACGAAGCCGAAGGCGGTCGCAACAACGACGAGCAACACGAAGGCATCTACCGCCCGCCGAAACTGGCACCAGTACCATACATCGAGTCAACCAAGGGCAAAGACAAAAGCGCGCAGGCCCGACGCCCACCGCACTTTCCACACTCGCCCGGCTGGACCCGTCGATGCCCTACCTCGAGTCAACGTCCGGCCTCGGCTCGACGCCCGCGCTGCAGTCCAAGCGCGCCGCGGAGCTGCAGCGCATGACCGAGTTCGAGGAGGAGAAACTTCACGCGGCTCGTGATGAAGAAGCGGGACATGCGGCAGCGCACGCAGGACGAGGCGCACGTCGCGCTCGGCGGCAGCGGCCAGTCGGGGCGCCACGGCCGCGGCGGCGGGCTCGAGGACGAGTTCGGCGACATCCTGCGGTCAGTGGGCCGGAGCAGAGCCGGCGCGGTCGGTGATGGGTACGAGGAGCTCCGGCAGAAGGGGAAGAAGGCGGGCGTGCTCGAGCGGTCGCGGACGCAGCCAAGGGACGAGGCGTTGGACAACGCCAGTGCGGATGGGCCGCGGCAGCGAAGAGGGGTCGGTTCGAGAAAGAAGTCAAGGCGACGAAGAAGAGGGTCGCGAAGGGGAGGCGATGAGCCGTGGAGTGTTACTAGGTCTTGTGTCGCAGCCATCCACAATATAACCTATAATTCACCCTAACGTCATGATACACCGCAGTGACTCATTGCAAGTCAGTCATGCCCGTAGAGGTGCGATATTGTAATGGCGAGCATTCACTAATGTTCTGCCACTGCAGAGGTAGTGCATCTTCGGCTCACCGGACCACGACCATTCGACAATCGCACTGTAAGTGGTATAACCGTATGACACCGACGATAGATTGATAATGCACGCTACCAACACAGCAAGCATATGGTCCTCTCTACGAATACAATTGTCCAGACCCGGCGACCGACCCATCAAGCATTAGCGTTCCTCCAGTCCCTGCACTCCTCCGGCTCAGGCAACCCAGGTTCCCTGAACCTCTTCGCGATCTGGGACATGGTCTCCCCCACAGTTTTATTGTCTAAGGCAGCCTCCCGCCACTCCTCGTCGGTGTCTCCGGACATGCGGAAGCCGCTATCTGCGAAGTCGATGGTAAGGGCGCGCACGGGTCTCTGGGTGGGTGCGAAAAGTATATTCCCGTAGTTCAAATCTCTATGAAGGACCTCAAGCGTCTCGAATTGTCGCATGGGTACCAACTTGCAGCACAACTACAAAGCGGGCAGCGAGACGACGAAAGTGAGTTGTGGCATAACTACCGAGTATTATCAACATAGAGTACAGTATTGCGCATGGAATAAGTAGCGTAAGAAGAACATGATCAATGCATGATAGAGTATGAGTACGATGGATAGATAGCGAAAATGCAGAGCCAGGTATAAGGTGTTCTGCTGATATAGATAGTAATGAAGCACCATGGAGGCCGCGGCGCGCCCGGACTTTTATGCTGTGTTGCCCGGATTCGCCAGTTTGGCCTTTTTCCACACCACGAACTCGTCGAGCATGGTCGGCCACGCCTGATGCCCCCGTGAGATAGTGGAAAGTAAAGGTAAGGTAGGTACGTACTCCTTCGTCCTCGTATCCCTGGAGGTCCGGCTTGACGGTCCGACAGAACTCAAGCACCTACGGCACTGTGATGAGTGGTACGAAACGCGCAGAAGTATGAACGCTCACCATCAACCACAAGTCTTTGTTGATGCCCTTGTACGTGCCCCCTTTCCTATGTTCAAGTGGACACATCAACAACCGATAGACCACTGGATGTTACTGGTACCAACGTTGATAAAGTCCAGGATGTCCTGCATGATCGGGTATTGGGGAACAACAAGAACGGACCAAAATGCCGCACCGGTCTACCACATGGTCAGCCCTCGCGACCTTTACTCATAGCACGACGAACTCACCTCCATTTCGATATTCCGCGCTTGTCTACGCCGAGCTTAATTTACGTAGCCAGTGGGAAATAGAAGGATAGACTCACGGCGGCTTTGCGAGTATGAAGCAGAACATGTACAGCTCGTTAAATGACTTCTTCCGATCCGCCGCTGCACGGTGGTACAGCGCGCGGTTGTATGGCTCCGGCGCAGCCTTCTTTCGCTTGTCAGGGCTAGCCGCCGCAGGTTGAAGTGGAGCTTTCTTTGTGAGCAGTAAATCATGGAAATCGTTGAGTGCGAGCGAAAGCGCCGAATTGCTCGCTATTCTGCAAAACCCGGACATCAAAGAAAATTTTGACGGGCGCACAGGGGCAAACGTACTGCAATTCCGCGGTAGCTGCATCCCACTCCGCCCTCGATATCTTTGCCAGCTCTTCCGCCTTGAGCAGCCACGCCCATATCAACGGCAGGGCGCCGTCCAGTGGTATTTTCGCATCAGTGCACAGCTGCTCGAAGCCTTCCTGGCCCAATCACGGTAGGGTCGTCCGCGTCCGCGTAGGCAGCGAAGAGCTCCGCGGCGCGCGCAGGCGTGTACGGCTGTATCTCGGCCGCGGCGGTCTTCATCGGCTTGGCTTTGGGCTTCGAGGAGGACGCCAAGGAGATGCTGCTCCCATCCGCATTGCGCTTCGCGTTGTCCTCGCTGTGATTTGAGGCGGCATGTGTCGTGCAGCAGAACAAGTCCGTTAGTTTCATGGAGCGTGCAAAGTGTAGTCAAACGCGCGGCCAGAGAGTGTAGGCAAGAAGGGCGCGAAGGGCAGGGACGGCGGGCTATGTGGGGGCACCACGAGCGACCACCGGGTGTGCACAGACCCCGTTGGAGGTGAGAAGAGAAGACTCACATAGGATTCGTGTTACCGCCTTCGGCATGTCCCTGCTCAGTCTCATTAAGCCCCTATATATCCGCAAAAGGCAATCGTTGCTTACGTCAGCACCGCTGTGAACGAAGCCTTAGGGTTAGGTCTGAACGCCAAGGCCAGGATGGCGGATGCGTACGCGTTGTTTTGCGCTGCAGCTTTCGACGAGCTTGTCTTCGTATTCTTGCTGTTCCGTGCGGTTGTCTTCCGAGTCTTCTTTACGGGCGGATCCTAGGCCGGGTGCGCTACGTGAGGCTGTGGAGGCTCCGTCGGCCGTTAACAGGTTGCGCACCTGAGGTCCGTCTACCACTCCGGTGGAGGCCGCTGACACAGAAGCAGATTCACTAGCTGTGTCCGCAGCCTTCTTCCGCGTCGAACTGCGTGTGCCCTTGGCGGTGGTCGGCGTGGCGACCTCATCCGTACGTTTGCGCTGCACATAGCAGTTAGTCGGCCTTCGCTGGATTGCGTGGAGATGGACCAGTGATTCTTCGTACCTTGGGTGCCATGTTGGCTTTTGAGTTGAGTTCGAGAAGGACTAAGGCCTTACGAGAGCTCGTCGACGCGTTTAATGAGGGTTGCGGAAGAAGAACACAGGCCGCACGAAGCGCCCGGACTCCGGATATTTGCTTGTGACTCCGCTGTGACACCTGCTAACCGATAAATGTCCTCCTTTACACTTAGAAACAATGATTACAACCTTTGTATGCTTGCGATGAACCTTGTTTCGCTGCTTTTCCTTGAAAGATACATTTTCGAGCCTGTCCCCGACGCCACCGGGGATTATCACCAAATTTGGAAGGACATGGATCTGCGTTATGCTAGCGCCCGCTGACTCCCTCAAGCTGAGATTTCTAGATTCGAGTCTCTTCTACGTATAGTCATCTTCTGTAGTGCCCGGTTTCCGAATCCCATCTGTCCCTCTTCTTGTTATATCGAGAAACGTGACGACGGATCGACGACTCAAGAATGGAAGTTTTCAACGCCAATCCTACGGTATATGCGCCTACAAAGGCCCACCGCGCCGCACAGTTCGCCAAGCCGCACTCGCTATGGCTCAACGACGACAACTCGGACTCGGGAGGCGGAGGAGCGGGACGAGACGGATGAGGTCGAGGCCATAGACCAGGACGAGATCTTTGGTGCGTTCGTGGCCGTCGCTCTGTGTGCCAGGAAAACCTCACGCCGGATAGACCTCATCAGGTCGATATCCGACCCGGAACACAGGAGCATGAGCCTCGAGCAGCTTGCCGTCGTGTCTGCCCCTCAAATCACCTTCGACTCAAAGTTTCCCGACCGTCTCACTGTAGAGTTCACGCCGACGGTGCCGCACTGTGGTATGAGCACGTTCATCGGTGCGTTGTTGGCTGCTATGCACCACACTGGTTTGCTGAGCATACGCGCGATGATCCAGGCCTGTCTATCCGTGTGCGCCTGCTGCGAAGTCTACCGGAACGATACAAAGTAGACATACGAGTGAAGCCTGGGTCGCACCAAAGCGAACATGCCCGTAAGTCTCTTCCTTCTTAAGAAGCGTGGTCCCTCGATTGTGACTTTGATACCTCGTAGTGAACAAACAGCTGAATGACAAGGAGCGCGTTGCTGCTGCGCTAGAAAACCCTGCGTTGCTCGAAGTGTTGGAGCAGTGCTTGTCAACCGCGAGTAAGACGTCATGACAGCATGCACGCAGCCAAAGTATGGCGGATTTGTCAGTGTTGTTGAGTACAGGTCTCCTGCATGTATCGATTATTGAATTTTATAGGAAAATGTATCAATAGCATGTGTACCACAGAGAGTCTGAAGTGTGATCAACTGAACGCTTGACTTACCTTCTGGTTGCTCAATCGCGCTTGGTGATGCTGTGATCACCCTCATGCGCTAAGTCAAGGCGATGTTAGGTCTTCTATCACGTCCTGCGACTCTGAATATTCTTGTCGCCGACAGCATAACAGCCTTAAACCTATCAGTCCTCGAGCAGGCAGTCGGGTGCGGTGGACAGGCTGGCGGAGAGAATGAGAGCGAAGAGGATGAGGGAGACAAGAATGAGGACAGGGAGAAGGAGGGAGAGATTTTGGTGTGTTATCTTGTCTTCTCACGCATGGAACTCGCTGAACCTCTGTTTGGGTGTTATTAGATAATGAAGGCGATGTCGGTGAACTTCTTGTACATAGTACTAAGTTTCAACATAGACGTCCTAGATGTCTCAAGAACACATGCCGACGAGGCTGTAAAGAATTGAAAGCGACTTGAGTCCTGAGGCCTGTAGCCTGAGGCGCGAAAACTCAGTGCATTAAGGCATAGCAGGCATGGTCAGATTTTAGACGCCAGGAAAGTGCCCGCAAACCCTTCAGAACGTCGTATCGCAAGCCCCAAAATCTGGCTTTGCGCGCAGCGGGAGTTGTTCTTTCTTACCTGCCACACTTGGACTGCTGGTTCAACTTCCGACGCAAGTCGATCGAATGCACCCGCGTTGCAACGGAATGACTACAACAACCACCAAACACGGATGGTCTGACCCGCAACGGCGTGGCAGCACCTCTCTTAAGTTTGCAGCAAAACTGAAACACGTTGTAGGGCAGCTAAAATAACAAGTTTCAAACAATCCCTAATGTTTAAACATAGGGAATAGCATAGGCAGGAAGCATAACGGATATATGGGGGAAACATGGCTATGGCTACAGCAGTAAGTGAACAACAGAATGTGCGGGATATAATCTAATAGTGACTGGTGCTACAGATGTGTATGCTTGAGGGTAAATTTGTGTGCGTGAATGCTGCAGGGAATAGCGACGGGACAACAGTGCGACAACGAGTCCAAGGAGCCATGAGAAAAGAGCAGAAAGAGACGTGGATGGTGCTCAGTCGTCGAGCAGGAAGTCCCAGTCGATGGCGATCTCCGGGCTGCGCTTCGCGCACCAGCCGAGACCGAACATGCGCCTACACGCCTCCTTGCAGCGCCCCTCGGGCTCGCCGCGGTGGATGTCCCACATGCGGAAGGTGACCTGGCCGGAGGTGTGCACGACGACCTCGTCCTCCTCCGGCGCGGTGCCGGGCCACTGCTTCTCCTCCTCCTGGTACGTCGTCGCAGCACAGACATACAGCTCGTCGTAGGTCGTGCACTCGGGCCCGACGAGGCCGGACACGAGCGACGGGCGGCGCGACTGCGTGAGGTGCGCGTTGCGCAGGATGCGGTTGGTGAAGCCGGCGGAGAAGCCGATGCGCTTGCAGTGCGCGGAGCGGTGGATGTGACCCTTGAAGTCCGAGGGCAGCCAGACGGTGATGTCCGCGCCTGAGGACGAGTAGACCTCGAGGTGGAAGCGTGTCGAGCGCGCGGTCGTGTAGTTCCGGCACTGGCATGAAGGGTGAGTGTTCTGCGTGGTGGTACATGCGGCGGCTGAACTTACGACTTTGACTTTAACAGAGCTGGCGTTCTCGCTCGCTACGAGCATGCTGAGGCGGTGCTCGAGCGGCTGGTTGCGCGCACGAAAGTGCGGCAGGGCGAGTGAAACGTCCGTGGGCCGGTTGTCGACACTCTCGAAGACAAAGTCATGGGGCGTGAGCGGGCCCGCGCCCCTATACTTGACTCGATGTGAACCGTTGGAGAGTGGCTCGAGCAGGCTTTCCGTACTCGACGGGGTGGGTGGTTGGCTCTGCACATCAAAGCGTGAGTTCCCATCACCTTGATAAGCCCACAGAATACTCACGAGGGGGAGATATGAGTGGGGCATGGTCTACACGCACCGCGAGGGCGATGAAAAGGAATCAAAGGTGGGGTATTAAAGGACGAAAGCAAGGCGCCGCAGCGAGGGAGGGCTGTGCGGGCAGAAAGCGAAAGGCGAGGGCAAGCTGATGGGAGAACTTGCGTGGTATATAATCCCGCTGAGCGGCCGCGCGTGAGCAGCCCGCCAGGCATGCCTTGTCCGAATGCGGAAGGTCAGTACAACAGTCGCCAAACGCGGCCGTGCGTGCAGAACAATAGAGCTAAAGAGTTACCCCAGACCGGACTTCTGTACAGCACGCACACGGACACCGGGGAATGCACGCACAAGCAGCGACGAGTTGCAGACAACGGCCTACCCGAAACCAGGTGGGCGACACCCCCATCAGCGGTATCGCTTTCGTGGCGTGAGCGTCTCAGACAACCGTGATCGCTGCCGCCGCCTCCGACCTCTCAACGCTAGCCCTCGTCGCTGTGCTGGCCACAGCCGCCTCGGGTCCGTGTCTCACCACCGTAAGCAGTCTGCGACCCGAGTATCGACGAACACTGACGCGCCTCGATGATGGGTATCCAGGTGCCGGTGGCTGTACATGTGGATTTGTTGCATGACCTCTGCGTCTTCGTCGGACAGGCCGTGTACAAAGCAGACAACATATCCAGGTGGGTAGCATGCATTGCTGTTCGTTTAGGTCAATGTCGCCGTGCTCGTTCATGGAGCCATTGTGCTCTTCATTGTGCGCCGCTTTGAAAGGAATGACGCCCAACAGCCCAATGAGGAAAGTGTAAACGATTGTGCGTATTTGGATTACAACCAACCTAGAGTGCCTCGTTCCCTGTAGTCAAGGACCTGGCAGCCCCTTTACAGGCATTATTATGCAGATGTGCTTGTGATATGCAAACAGCCCATTTCGACGGACCGTTTAGGTGTTTCGCTTGTTCCCAGAAACGCCGTAGGCCATCCGACAGCCTCGTAGGTACATTGTCCGCAAGCTCCTGTTCCTTCTTCATTACAAGCACGAGCCCCGTGGAGCAGAACACAGCTAGACGCTTCGTAAAAGTGCGCGACTTGACCGGAACAAGGTCCGAATGTAAGTATGATCACAAGCGATACTACTTACTCGGTCTGAACCTAAATACAACAGTTTCAGGAACCGTACGCATCAACGGCAGCGCAAGTGCTCAACAAACGGTGAGTGTCGCTGTATAACGTGTTCGGAGCATGGTCCTATGCAAAATAAGCTATAGACAACGATCTTACCCGATGCAACAGTCTCGGCGCGCAAACCAGATGCAAAGACTCCTTCCGAATCACTTTCGCACGTATTTCCGAACACCAGCCCCTGACTCCTGAAGATGGAACAGGGGGTGGCTCGGGCACGAGGATAGCAGGCCGCGGCGCATGCGTGAACTTACGAGCTTGTGGCGTAGCCCCATCAAGCGCACTCCGCCGCGCATGCCACACGCCGCACACGAGCCGCTTGAGTCAGGAAACCCCATCTGCGATGACCTCAGCATTAGGTAGTATTCCCGCAAGCCAGCCTCGAGGCCGCCAATTGGGCTTGCGACGAGCTGACGAAGTACCCCGGGCCCTCCGCTGGCGGGTGTGACGGGGTTTGAGTCTGGTGCTCTGCAGTGACCCGCGTCTCAGACTCAGAGATGGCGGGATGCTATTTTTTCATGCTGCGTACCCACCTCCGCAGCCGCGTATTCTGCGAGCCGTTGCGACGTCCGATCGTCGCGCACGCGTCGCCGCCTACGAAGAATATCTGGAGACCTAGCTCAGTCTGCGACGCCATCACCGAAACCACCTACCAGCGTTTTGGCTGGTGTGGATGTCCCGGCAGAGTATTTGAGTCTTACACCCGTCGAGTTGAATATACTGTGATGAGTAATACGCATAAATCCCTGTCTTCAAGAAGACAGTCACATATTCCGACGCATCGGAGTAAAAAAGGGAATGCCTGCGACCATGGTCGTGTATGGCCGTCCATGACGTTCGTGAAAATGGACACTGAGTCAGGTGGCGTTCCTGCCGTTGTCTCAAGCCAAGGGTAGGGTAACTTCGTAGTGCACCTGCACCGGTAAGATCGCGATATAATATTACAACATCCAGGGAACTTAACGTCTACAACAGCATGGTGTACTTACATTTGCTCTCCTTGAGCCTCTTTACTCACGCAGCGGGCGCTGCGGTCTTCGCCTGCCGTAATGGGGCTCAATTTTGCGGGTGGGGTCAAGGAGTTTCTTAACCTGCTCGTCGCTAATCTTGGCCTTGTTCTACAAACCGACATGAGTTTGACCGTTGCACCAACATGAGCGATAATCAGAACAGGCACGTACGTCCTGGAACACCTTGACGTAGTCCTGCAGCACGCCAATACACTTCTTCTTGAGCTCTCCGGTCAACAGCCGGCCAGCCCGGTATTCCTGCGCGAGAATCAGCCGCTGCAGCGACAAACAGCGCCGGGGCCACTCACATCGCCCAAGCTCTTCCACTCCGCGTCGTCTTCGAGGAAGAAGCCCAGGTACTGATACGCCACGTCCACATCGGGGTCCCCGCCGAGCCGCCGGTGCTCCTCCTCGGTCTCCCGCCCGCCGGAGAAGCCGTGCTTGTTGATCTTGTTCTTGATCTGGTTCGGCGTGTCTGTCATGTAGATGCTCGAGCTCGTGTCCGACGCGCTCATCTTCGTCTGCGGGCCCTGCAGCGCGGGGAAGAACTTGGAGTGGATGAGCGTTGGCTTCGGGTACTTGAGCTTGACCGCGACGTCGCGGGTTAGCCGGAAGTACGGGTCCTGGTCGATCGCGCACGGGATGAGGCACGGCAGGTCCGTTTTCGTGCCGAAGATGTTCGGGAACGAGTTGGGGAAGGATGGCGCGGCCTGGATCGCGGCGAAGTGAATCTTGCCGATGTTGTCGCTGGGAACTCGAATCGTCAGGCACGTTGCGCGGATGTCGGAGTGATGGCAATGCTCACGAGTCGTTGAAGCCGAAGGTAGCTTTGGCCTGGTTTATCGTGATCTGCCTGGATACCTTGGATACATTCCGATAGAATGCGCCACCGAGGTAATCATAGTCGCTGAAGATGAAAGTTTTGGACATGTCGAAACCCGACCGCCATGATGTCCTTGGCGTTCCGATACGCAAACTCATAGGTCTGCTCGGGTTTCAGCTCGTGCTTGAACAGAAACTTTTCGTCGTCTGCGGGTTAACGTCAGGTCATCGTCTGTACGAATGGACAGTAATAGCCTTGCCAGTAAGTTGGATGACCAACGGGACGTCGAACACGTCCTGCAACCATCTGTCATGTCTCAGTTGAGCAGAGCCTATATGATCATGCTATGTACGCACTTTGTGAACGAGAAAGGAATCATGTGTCCCAAGTGCATGCTGTCGCTACTTGGTCCCCGACCGGTGTACAAGAACCAAGGTTTCCCTTGCTCATAGCGGTCCAAAATCTTGTCAAAGTCCCTAGAGACGCACCATGAGACCATTTGCACAGTGAAGACACACATATAGCATGAAACTGTTCCACTCACCGATGCGAGAAGAACATGCCGCGTCGCATCAGCACATGCGGCCGCACCCCCGTCAGCCTCTCAAACCGCTCTAACATCGCCTGGTCAATCCGCTTTGTCCCAAATTGGTCCACGAGCTTGTCATAGTCGATCGCGAGCTGCTTGCCGTCCTCCGACACGGTCCCCTGCACGTCCCAAGGCGTCACGACCTGTCCGTGCGGCTTCGCGTCATGCACAGGCTTGATTTCAGCGGCGTCATGTGTTTCCCCTGCATCTGTCGCGGTTTGGCTGGAATGGCTGTAAACGTTTGGGTCTATTCTGGCGTTGTAGAGTCACCTACTCGTTCAGGGCGACCTTCGCAGGGTTTCAGCTACGCCCGCAGGCGTAGCAGGAGCAGTAGGTTCCACCGACATTTTACGAGGGCCTGTGCTTGACGATAGAGATCAAGAGGAAAGATTGAGTCCAGTCGAGTTGGTCGGCGGACAGAAAGACGCTGTAAAGCGTAAACGGAGTCGGACTGACTCGATCAATTCGCATCTAAGCGCTGGAATGGATCTGAGATTTCATTCCTACCAAACGCCACGACGGGCTTCCCAAGAAAGGAATCGCCCGCTTTCGCTTTGCGCCTTCATACCGGCATACAAAGCCATACAAAACACAATACGTTTGCCACCGAGGTGTGTGTATTATACGCAAAAATTATAAGGCCGCATTTCATGCAGCAGGGCCCGATACCGCCAATAAGTCCACGCCATCCGGGATAACAATGCACAGCTCTAGAGCACCAGTAGCCCTGCCTCACGGACTAAACCTCCTGATTGAAATCCTCAGAGAGAACAGATTAATCATGGCCCATGAGCAGTGGCCTCGCAGATGCATAGCATAACTTGAAGGCGTAGCAGGCGTAGTAAGAAGAGGAATGAGACGCGATGAAGATGGCGCGCAGCTTTGCCGCAAGGAACTGAACAATAACGAAGGAGCCACGTGTGGGCCACGCGAAATGCCACGTTGTTTGCCAGATCTTGCAAAGATCGCGGGGCCCTAATCAACTATCGTACGGTAAGACCCTCAACCTAAAGGTATCGGGAATATGTATTTTAAACTGTTCGAATGACAGCTACAACAAGCTACAACAAAGCACATTACAACTCATCCTCGTCAAGCGGTTTCACCATCTGCAAGCCTTGCATAACTTCCCTCAACTCCATCTCTGCCGCCACGACCGACTCCCGTGCCAGCGCCAGCTCCTTCTCCAGTTCATCCCCACTCATGGTTCGCGCTTTGTCGCCATCAAGAGCCTGGCCGAGATGCTCGAAGCGGTCTAGCGTGTCGCCGACACGGGGCATGAACCCGTGCACATCCCAGCCATTGTCGTTGAACGTCAGCACCGCACGAACAGCCGCGTTGTTGATATCGCGATGCAGCTCCTCCAATTTGGACAACTGGACCTCCATCCAACGGGCACGGCGTTCAAGAGCCATCGTCAGCGCGGCCACTTCGTCTTCTTTGCCCTGAGGAGCGGGCTCCTCGCCACCGTCTTCCAAAAAGTCGTCGCCCTTCAGCATATCGCGGAGTACGCCGTCAAACGACGAGCTGTCGTCCCAGGTCGTGCGAGGTAGGAGACGAAGAAGGTCGGAGATGGTCTGAGTGAGAGTTTCCAAGAGTTGCTGGAACGATGAGACGGCATTGTCGATAGAGCCCGACGGCATGGTATTGGCAAACGAACCACCGCCAACAGAGAGCGCTGACAGAGCATGGACGAGGGGTCCGTACTCTAGCGGAAGCTTGGACGCTGGGTACAGCTTGGACATGTCAAAGAATGGATGTTGCGACAGTCGCATCCATGGCACCTGGATATCGATCTCCGCCAGCAAGTCCTCTAAGGACCTTGGCTCGCTTTGGGTTCTGTCCTCTGAGTGGGCGCGAGAGTTGGGCACCGACTCGTTCCGAACCTCTGGGAGTTGAGGCGTCTCGGACGCCGCCGCAGAAGCCAGCGTGGAATGTGCGTCGTTCGAGTCTTCCTTGGGGATCTTTATAGGCTTGGTCACAGGCTTGTTCTTCTTCGGCATCCTCGCGAGCATCGGCGCTTGCACGACGGGCCCAGAAGAGGAGACTGTGGCGGCGGGCTGCTTGGCGTTTGTGTTCCGACGGCTCGGAGGCTTCGACTGAATGGGCGTAGACGGCCTGGACACGCTTTCCGAGTCGCGCTTGCTCAGCTTCGTAGCCGCTGCCGATTTGGTAGCCTTGCGGGAATAGGAGACGCCACAGCAGTGGCCAGAGCGGCGGCCGCTGCAGCCTTGTCCTTCTCCACCTTTTCCAGCTTCAGCCTCTCCGCTTTCTCTTTCTCCAGGCGCTCCTTCTCCTCCCGCTCGGCTTTCTCCTTCGCAGCTTTCTCCTTCTCCGCGGCCTTCTGCAGGGCGGCGGCCTTGTCCTTCGCCGCCTTCTGCGTCGCAAGCCTCTCCTTCTCCGCGGCCTTCGCGGCAGCCTTGGCCGCCGCGGCGTCGCTCGAGGCCTTCTTCTTCGCTGCTATGCGCTCTGCCTTCTCCTGCGCTTTGGTGTCCGCGGAGGGCGTAGTGGGCTCCGAGTTTGTGGCCGACTGCGCTTGGTCAAGGCCAGAAGGGGATGAATCCGCGGGAGCGAGTGCGGGGAAGTCCGAGCTCGAAAGGACGGGAGATGTGATGGGGGAGGGGAGGTAGAGACTGGGACAAGGGAAGAACAAGCGTGTCGAGACGAATAACGAAGAGGGACAGAACGATTGGTTAGCGTCAGGGCTTACCGGGAGGGATGGCAGACAGATGCACAGCAGCGAGCGACAACAGAATTTGACAGGACGGAGGGGAATGAATGGTATAGGAGATGGGACCCGGGCCGTCGCAGTGGCAGACATCATGGGCGATGATACAGTTTCCGCACTGAAAGCACGGCGCTCGGTACTCTGACCTGGGACTCCCTCCCCTGAAAGTGAAGTGAACGCAACTCACCATGTGCTGATCCACCCTGCGAGATGTCCATGCCTGATGGTCCGACACCCATCCCCATACCTTGACGCGCCATCGACGGTCCCGGCATAATACCTGGGGGTATGCGAGCCCTGGAGGTGGTCCATAAGCCAGCTGTTGCTGCGAAGCGTAACTATCCATCGAAGACTGGACATTCGCGTAGCCGCTGTCATGCATCAGCTGAGCCATCCCTGGCGACGCCAAACGAGCGGACATGATGGCAGGATCCGCGAAGGGCTGAACTCCAGCAATCTTGTAGTTATTATGGTTATGTGGGTCTAAGATGTGGAGATTAAAATATAGTAGGATACGGTATGTGAAATGAGATATACCTGCAGAGCCGGTTCGTCGACTCGAATTCAGCAAATCCCTGAGCTGTGCCTCGCTGACTGCGTTATCATACTGAGCGTATCGCTGAGCCTGCTGAAGTGGCTGCTGCCCATACATGTGATGAGCCGCCTGCGCATGTTGCGCAAGCGGAGAGCTCATCGCCGAACTTGATTGGTGAAGGTAGTCATGATGGCGCGCTGCGTAATTATTCCACTGCGATGAACTGGCGTGGCTTGGGGGCGAACTCAGCTCTGGAGAGAAGTATTGTGCTTGCGAGAAGCTGTCCGCGTGGCTGAGAGACGAGGACGCATGCAATGGTGACGATGCTGACGGAGAGACCGCAGACCCTTGTCGTCCTCTCGCAAAACCGAACCGCGACACCTTTCGTTCTTCGTCCAAGGGTGAGAGTCCGCGAGAAGAATCTTCCGCGGAGTCAGCTGCGAAAGGGTTGAAAGATCCGCTATAGCTAGAGGATGGAGTGATGCCGCCTCGCGAGTTCGCTAGGGGTGAGAACCCAAGTCCCGGTGGTGGAGGCTGCCTTACGGCGGGGAAAGCGTCAAAGAAGTTGCCACTAAATGGCTTCGTCGCTTCAGCCTCGAAGTCGGGAAGGCTGAGGTTGACATCTTCAGTATCAGCGGCCAGTTTGGGATCCAAGTTGAAGCTGAATCCACTGTCTCCGGCCAACGACTCCATCATCCGGTCGAGCTCGGGGAAAGGACTTGGACCCGCCGAGACCATGTTTGACTCACGGCGTGCTCTCAAGTCTTCCATAAGAGCCTGTGCTTGTGTAGACATCTGATACGGTCCTTGGGGCAGTTGCATCGATACCTGGGGTGACGACTCGGCGGACAGTGGGGTGTGCACGGGAGGAGGAAGACCCGGCGGGGCAGACAGGCCAGGAGGTACAGCTGGAAGGCCCGGAGGAGCGGCAGGTATTGCTGCTACTGGTTCCGGCGACAGCACCTCTGACTCTGGTGGCGAACTTGGCCGTGAAACATCTTCTGGCTCTGCAGCAGCTTCACTCTCAGGCTCGACAGGACTGGGTGGGGTGGGTGATCGTTCGGGAGCAGGGGCGGGAGCAGGCACAGGTGCAGGTACAGGTGCAGGTCGAACTTCCTTCGCTTTAGTAGACTTCGTGGTAGTCGCAGCCGCGGGTAGGCTCGGCGTGACAGGTCGCGATGATGACCCCAGTGAAGGGGCCTTTGTTGACACTTTTCGATCCTTACTGCTGGCGCTTGCTTGGGCAGCCGCCGTTGCCGCCAAGGAAGCGGAGCCCCGTGTGCGAGTATTCGTTGCACCTCCTGCACGTCGAGACCGAGCGACTGAACTGGCAATTGCATTGTTGTGATTTTGCAGCGCAGTGTTCGTGAGACTGCCAGGGGTTTTGGTAGCCCATGAAGCCGCCCGAGGAAGTCCTAATAAATAACGTATGAGCTCGTGTATGTTGTAGTCAGAAAAGCGACTCACCGTCGGCATCCTCGCCTTTCTTCACGATTGTGACCGTGCGCGCTCTCGTCTCTGTGTCCTTCATCGTGTGTTTTCTGTATGATAGACCGTGAGTATTAGAAGTCCCACACAAGGAGGCTGATGACGGACAGTGTGGCCAGGTCTTCTTTGGTGAAGCAATCGCTCTCGTCCCCCCACTCGTGCAGGTTCATGCATCCATTCTCCGTACAGCTCACTCCACGAAGGAAAGCCATGCAGTACTTCGTTGTTCCATGGCTAGCACGCATGACCTCGCCGCTAGAACCCGGAGATGGTGCGCCATCCACAGCAGTTATACAGCGTGCTGCGTCCTCCCGGCGGTGGAAGGTAATGTACAATCCCACTACGGGAGCGCGCCCTGCCGGTGTTCTTTTGGACATGATGATCTTGGTGATCTTCCCGTATTGCCCGAAGAACTCATGCGAGCGGAGAGTGGGGAGCAGCTGCAGGCTCAGTGGGGTAAGGATGGCTATAACTTTCGGCGGCCGGCACGCCACGCACCTCCTCTTTCGCAAACCTCGGACCGATTCCAACGACATACACGATGTTCCGCTGCACGACCCGTACGTTTGCCAATTGACGGCGGCCCAAGTTATCGAGCTCCTTGCGCTCTCGTTCCCTCTGTTTCTTCAGCTGCATCAATCGCTTGTGGCTGCAATACGTTCACGCGAAGGGAAGACCCATGTTGGTCAGTGGACAGCACAGATGCGAGCAGTAGCAATGCAAAGACTTACTCGTCTTTGTTGATCGGCTTGAATTGAACAGCTTCGTCGGTGTACTGCCTCCGGCAGGCAGGGCAGCACCCGTTGAGATTCTCTTTGATGTGGTGCCAGCAGAAGCGACATATCTATGAGACGTTCAGCGACACTTCGTACCAAAGCGCAGAGGTGTTCTCCTGACCTGGTAACCACAAGGGCATGGCTTGAAGTTGACGTCGGATATGTCCATCGCTTCGATGCACAATGGGCAGTCCACATCTTCCTGCACATTGTCAAGATATTCAGCAACGAGTACTTGTCTCCCAGAACGGCAAACGCACCGCCTCGTCGTCGCTCCAGTACGCGTCCTGGACTCCGGCTAGGACATGCGACTTGGATTGTACTGATGGCGTACCAGCCCGCATGGCAGGGGCGGGGAGCGGGGAGTGCGGGTGAATTCTAGAAGACATTGTGCTCGACAATGCTGGCGGCGGGGAAATGTATGTGCTCGGATGCGACGATGAGGAGATGGAAGTGCAAACGGTGTACGACAGGTGGGCGGGCGCGACAAGTATGTCATAGACGCCCGTGAGAACAACTTTCGCCGCTTACAAATACAGCCAAACAATCCCCGACCTCCAACTCCCGAAGCACCGCAACGCCGTGCGTATCACAATCTCGTGCATAGGATATACGATTCGTGACATAAAAGCGGGTAATTACAACAGTGATATAAATATATGCAGACAGCCCCTCCTAAAACTCTCCAGACCCAAACGCGCCCAAGAAAAAATCAGAAAGAAACAGATACAGACACTGGCACAGTATGCTGCGTGGCTTGCTTGAAGTCGGGGGACATATCATATCGCACGGGGGTGGGTTGATGAAGTGATTCAGAACCTGCGGCCATCTTGTCATCCTCGAGTTCCCCATATGTCTGAACGATGACAGCGTGCAGCATCTTCCAGTAGCAATCTAGAAATAATTCGTCAGCCTTTGCCGGGTGAGTCGAGGGCGTAGAACTTACAGGCCAATGGAATCCGTTCGCCGGCCTTCGATAGTACGCCCCTGGGTCCTAGCGTCAGCCACTTGGTCCGCATACTATCTGCATCAACGCTGACCTCAAGAACGACACTTCGGCACGCAACGCGACGACTTGCTCCTGCGCATTCGCGTCCTGCGCGGATTTCAGGAAACGAACGAGTACTCTGCCAGCCATATACCAGCAGAGCTGATAACAAGCAAGACGTGTTAGTTCGAAGCTTCAGAACATGCATGATACGCTCACGTAGGCGTAAGTATCCATCAACGACACATCGTAACTCGTCGAAGTCACAACATGAAGCAAGTCAACGATCGCACGAGAGGCAGTCAGAATCGCAAATGCAGAAGTACACGAATTTTGGCTTGGCCGAGCGAATGGCTCATGCAGGTGTATTTGTGCTCTGCAAGGATCCTAGTTCAGCATATAGGGAAGTCGGCAAGCATCGTACGACCATACGCACAGGTGCACAACGTTCCACGCCGCAAACGTGTACGGCCCCAACTTTCCGTCCTTCACAACGCTCTTCATTTCGGGCGGGAACGACGATTTGATCGTCTGCAGCAGTTCGTTCAGCTGAATGAATCCGGGCGTATCCCGGATCGAAAGCGAGAGTTTGCCCTGCATGTCCATCGGGCCAGGTGGGATCTGGGCTAGAGGATCCCCAGAGTACTGCATGCTATTGAAGCGAAGGCTAAAGTTTTTGATGCGGGACATCAGCATGGAGGCCTTGCAGTACATGATGAAGGGGTCCGTCTGATCTTGCGGGTAGACGGAGAAAATGTCCTTGCTGTGCGAGAGCTGTCGGGAGTCGGGAGAGCCAATGACGCCTTGTTCAAACTCGTCGTGTCGTAGTGGAAGCAGCTGGTGTATGTCTGAGTCATCCAAGTTCATGGCCCACCCGTTCCCGGCGCCTTGTTCGCGATCCTGGCAGTACGCTAAAACAACACTTATCAGCATGCAGACTTTGATCACCGATATCTGACCCGCTAACCTAACCAGAAAGTATTCCGGCGCACCTCGTCCTCAATGAGTGACTTAGCCGGAGGCAAGATACTGGGGATCTTGCCCTCAGGCTGGTTGACAGCCAAACCTTGGAATGGCGCAACAAGGTTCAGAGCCAACGGAACGCAGCCTCTCATCGCCGTTGCCGACGATAGACATGCCTATAAATTATTAGTAGCGAGTCTACTTGAGCCAAAATAATGCTCACATTTATCCATCTATAAACGTGCCAGTATAAGCTCGCGTGAAAGCGGAGATAATATGAAGTCTTACTTTGCGGCACTGAAGTACCACCAGGTAATCAAAACTCGTGCTTGTAGATTCTCAAACAACCGCTCGCCCGCTTCGAGGTCCTCCTCAATGGCCTCCTTAGAGAAGCTAACCTGTTGGCCCGCAAAGGACGTATAACGGCGGCCTTCTGCCCGCTGCGTCCTCGTCACCGGATCATCTGCCCCACGAAATTAACGTTGCGGGCATACAGCAACATCCAGCAACTTACAAGGGTAGCTATCCACGACATGTCCGGTAGGAAATGAAGAGGTGTAATAACTGCCAATGGCGCACATTGCGTGGAGAATGGAGCGGGCGGGGAACTGAGGGTCGGTGGGATGCAGGTTGAGCGACGCAAAGAAGGCCGGTGCATGGAAGAGCTTAGAGGCATGTATGTGGTGAGAAAAGAAAGCTTGAATCCTGAACGATCGTTAATAACTCGCATTGACAACAGTAGATGAGAACATACAAATGCCTCGTCGACAACGGGTCCGGCAGGTTGGGCGGCCAGGCAAGAAACAATAGACCAGAGTGTGCGTCGCTAAGCGGCGATGGTGCGGAGTAACCGCTGTTAGCGTTGGATGGTGGCGATCCCGACGCAACGTTTCCGCCGCTCTGACTGTCTGAAGAGGGCGAGGCAGCACTCGTGCCATGCGCCGTAGCAGGGGGGCTGTTGTCCTGCATCATCGAGGCTACGCTGGCCAAGCCCTCGAGGGTGTTGCTATGAGCGTATTCAGAGAACCCAGCGGCGTTGAGGGCGTTGCCCATGCCCTCTTCAAAGTACACGTCTGACCATTCCGTGTGCATTATAGACGATCCGGAGGGTGTTATAGAGTCTGCAGACTGCATGGTGGGAAGCATGCCGAAGTCGGCGGCGTGTCTGACCGAGGCGTCATGGTCAGTGTTGGAGGCTGGGACGATGTCGAATCCACTGGATGGTGTGGATGTTGCGCTTGGAGAGTCCTTGTTGCGCAGGAGGGACTCTAACTCGTCTGGGAGAAGCCATGAGTGTTACTATACCATGCTGAGCAAATAGGCATCCTTACTAATCCTGCTCTCGAGTTTCTCGTATCGGGTTTTTGGGGGTGGAGGTGCTTGCTCAGGGGCTGGCTCGGTAGAGACTATTGAGGGGGCATTAGACAGGGACGACACTCAAGATTAGCCGTTGCTCACCTTCGTCATAAGTACACTCTGGATACTGAGGAAGAGCGGCACGTTCGGCTGGGGGCGCATGGGCCAAAGCATAAGCATGTGAGCGCTGGCAGGTCGAGCACGGCCGTTTCGCATCACTGTGCAAATGCAGTATCAGTAAGGATCACCATCGGTGTTCGGTCGACATGTCCCCGACCCAACCCACCATTTCTGCGCAAACCAAGACAAATTTAGACGTCAGTAGTCAGCGCGACTCGGCCTGCGCATCCACTCACAAGCTTCCTCTTTCCGGCACTGGTGGCAAGCCTGGAATAGCAGTTAGTGAGTGTAGGGGACTGGGATTTAGACTCGGATATCGGGGACGGGCTTTAACGTACCTGATTGCGCTTGAGGCTGTTACTGTTCTGCTTGAACGGGGCAGAATCACGGATCACGGTGGGTTGTACTTTCGGCATTGCTCGTAGGGCAAGTCGCAGGAGTCTGGTGTCGTCGTCGTTGTGGTTCAAACACCTTCCGCACTTGCCATCCTCCTATACCTCTAGCGACGACTTACTCACCCGAGGTACACCCCGAACCTCCTAAAAGGGAAGACCGAGGTGCAATGACCTCCTGACGCCCGATATTAATCGGCGGATTTGGGTAACGCGCGAGCAAAACGACTTCGAAACTGATGAGCACGAGAAATTTGGTGTGAACGACGTGCATGAAAAAGGACTCCTCGAGGCATGGTGGAGGCAAAGAAGTCATGAAAGCCTAAGGTGAGCATATCAAATCGGCAGTAGGTTTGACCATACAGCGCACGGAGGGATACCCACTATTCACAAGCAAGAACAGAGTTCCATGGATATAATTTGTTCAAATCAGCAAAAACAGCATAGCGGACAGCGAAGCAAGCAATCATACGCAAGCGAGAGCGGTAATAATGCATTTCGCCAACTTGAGGTCACCAATCGTCATCGTCATCAAATCCGCCCTTTCTTCGTTGGAACTGTGCGTGGCAACATTCATTCGTGTTCAGTTGATCTTGGGACATATAAAAAACGCACCACTATTGATCCCTGCTTAGGTTTGCTCTTCGACGAGGCATCATCTGCCTAAATACGCGGTCAGTGCTCGAATGTCTTTCAATCCCACTCATAGATGAACACACCTGCTCCAGTAGATCAATCAGCTGCTGCTCAGACACCTTGCCCCTTAGTTGTCCGGTCTGTGCCATACGAAGAAGTATTGCCTCGATCTGCCGTGCACGATCCTGACTGACAAGTGCTATGCGAGCGACTACCACAGCAAGCAGAGTTGGAGCGAGAAAGGGGTTTGCTGAGTCTGCCGTGGTCTATGTGAGAGCTGGATGTGACATACGTCGTTCCCGAGCAGCGCTGTCCAGGACCGTGGCGAGCAAGTTCCTCCGCATTTCTTCTTCTGCGGCGCGCTGTGTAGCAGCAGCCTCCTCGCCACCGGCGCCGCCACTCGGGCTCGAGCCTCCTTCTTGCTGGAGTTGCTGCATCCTAGCAGCACGTATCGCAGCCAGTTCTGGGTCCGCCATGATGATGTGGGATGGTATAGTACAAGTCCAGCTCGGAGGTCGTATGTGGACCAGGCACACAAGTACTTCGCTCTCTCAATCCGGGTAGAGCGTTTTCGGTGATCGCCGATCGCACTGACGCAGGGCGCCAAAACGCGACAGTGGCGCTGCAGCTGCAGCGCGAGAGGCACGCCTCCGCCTTCAGGCTTCTTTCCCGACGCCTGCGACGATCTACTACCTCGTACCCTCAGGCGATAGCCATGCCTTTCTTCCATCGTCGTCGCAAGAGCGACCCTTCAAACGCAACTGACTTAGTCACTAAATGGCTCGCGGACGTGAGCCTCAAAGACGAGACTCCGTCGAAGGATGAGCCAGAACCCAAATCCCACGCAAGGTCGTCAAGTCGCCCGCAAGAGTCGTTCATTGGAGGGTTCGCGCAAATTGTCCCAAACAATCATGTCGGGCACTACAATCCTCTACCTACGCCTCCTAAAGTTGGGAGGGAACAGGCTCCGGCATTCCCTCGTCCAGAGCTGCGCGCAGGGCCTCCCGCCGCCGGCGGGAACACCTCCAGTCCCCCTGCCGAATCCGCCTATGACAATGCCTACGCCTCAGTTTGCGTACAAGGGACCTACTTCGCTCACGATGCAGCTGGCTGCCGACCAGTTTAATGCTGGATCCCCACCCCCGCCTTCCTAGGACCGCCTCAACCCCACCTGCCGACGCGACCTCATTCCGATCCAGAAGTCCCGAAGGCACAGTCGCCGACCTCACCTCGCCGCCAGTCCTCAGGAAACACGTCGCGACCCCCACCTGCGACGCCGCCGAAGAAAGCCCATGGCGCGCTGAGTGTCCCTGGGTCCGGCAATCGTCACCGCGCAGCATCGTCGCCGTCCTCCATATCCGGCGGTGTCACCTGCAGTGCAATGACGAAGAAGGGCGAGCGGTGCAAGAAACCCGCTAAACGGCCCACTGCTCTGGGTCATATTGACTCGGATGCGGATCAGGAGATTGAGCGGTACTGCAATGTGCACATGAAGGAGGTTTTGCAGCCGACAGGGTTCCATTGTAAGAAAACTAACGGATGGGTCGCATATGACGGTCAGTTCACCTGTCTCTGATGCATGCATGTGTACTTACGTACTCATTAGATTGGATACCCGCGTACCTGCAAGAGGATACGCGAGCTGCTTTGCGCCATGAGATGAACAAGGCGGCCTCTGCGTCCGACAGAGACGGCTATATCTACACGTTCCAGATACGCGGTATGTCCGTTAATGTTTGACATGCTATCACACACTTCACGTCACTTAGATGAGACTACACCTGGCGAAATCCATCTCAAGGTCGGGCGAACAATCAATCTCACGAAGCGCATCAACGACTGGTCGAAGCAATGTGAATCCAAGGAGCAGGTTCTCCGGGACTACTGGCCGGACGATGGTACTGTCGACGGCGCCGCGCTCATGAAGGGGCGAATCAATCCTGGTCCTCCCGGGAAGTTCTGCTACCGGCTAGAAAGGTTGATTCACCTTGAGCTCGCGGATCTGGTGCAGAACTCGCCGTATCTTCTCGCGGGGTTCCCGAAGATTGATACCCCACCGGAGCGCAATGAGGCCTCGAAGCAGAAGCGGCAGTGCCCTGATTGTAAGTATTCCTTACCATCAACCGCTGGAGACAGCTCATATTTCAACAGGCAAGAAATACCACAAGGAGATCTTCACCTTCAAGAAATACAAGAGCGGGAGAAACAAGGGACGGGAGAATGAAGTCATCGTCAAACCCGTCATTGACAAGTGGGGGAAGTTTGTTGAGACATATGTGGAATGATTACCTTCAACCCAACTGTAGCAATAGTTAAGGTGCACGGACATGCGCATGGACAAATCTTTACCTGTATATCATCTAGTATCTAACAAACCTTATTCTGTTATGTCGTCTTGTATAACACATGCTTCAATATTGTATCGCGAGTGTGCTAAAGACATTTCATATTTTTGTAAGATCTACAACCATTTAAATCGCTACGTCCAACACAAGATTCGAATTTGCCTTCCGGGTTTGGGCAAAATCGGTTGCTCCCACGCCACCCGCCACCCCATCTTGGGATAGAGAGTCGTGCTGCACAGCGCTTGTGTCTTTTCACCATTTCCGTTGTGTGTCCTCGTCCTGAACTCAATGCTTAGACCGCTTTCATTCGACATTGTTTGATACTACCCTATGTCGAGCTCGCCGGCCATTCCCAAGAGCTACCATGATGTTGCCAGAGGTGTGACGCAAACTGTTTGGTACACGCCGAACGCACACAGTCTCTCGCGGGCCTCTTCACTTGGTATGCAATACTTCTGTAGAGTTCCACCAGGGAAACTGACATTGAAGCAGTATAGGATTGCGGCTGTATGCGTGCAACGGTGTGACACTGGGGCGTAACGACCTAAGCCCTCGTTTCATTCCGGCCTGGGAAAGAGGCTGACTTCGGGGAACGATCGAGCTCGAAGCTGGCACAAAACCGGACATGTTCGACTTCCTGCTTTCCTTCACTCTCGCACCTACCTTCACTTACTACCCCCATCCCAGTCCTATCCCCCAGCAACTCTACACGTACCTTAGATCCTCTTAATTCAACCATGCCTTCTTCACTCTCTACTGCCTCCATTACCCGCTTCGGGTCTGCCGACTTCACCGCTCGGTTCAGCACTGAGTCGGTCATGGTGCGTACTCGTCGACTATTCCAGCCTATACGAAGTCTTACTGACTGGTCCTCTGCAGCGCTTGCCCAATGCCGCCACATCGTTCTTCGTGTACAAGGCAGCCGCCAACGTGGTCAAGGGGACGGCGGAGCTCCACGAGGAGGAGGAAGAGGACATGGATGGGGTTGGAATGTTGTGGCTGGACTCGGGAGAGGCTTCCGCACACGCGGCGTTGATCGTACGTCGTCACTCTCTGATTCTAGAGGGATTCAATCTCATGTTTGTTCAAAATTCAAGGCTCGCCATGAAGCGGTCGTCGAGGAGAAGAGGCAGCTCGCTCTGGACTACGATGCGAAGCTGTACGACGCCGACAAGAACGCCATTGCCCTCAGCGCCAAGCTCAACCAGGTTCAACTCAAGCTGCACTCCGAACGGGCTGAGGTTGACCGTCACGAGAAGCGCAACGCCATCCTGTCCCAGCGGTTGGAGCGGCTGACGGCCTCCAACCGGGTCTTCCTTCTCGAGCAACAGGTCACCTCCGGCGCTCTCGTCGTTGCCACGCAGAAGGCCACCGGCCTCCAGGCCGAAGTCACTGCTCTCGACCTCAAGCACTCTACCTTGGAGGACGAGTACAACAGCTTAGTTCTCGAGCATGCGGACTATTCTGTGCGACTGTTTGAGCTGCAGAACAGCTTTGCTGGGCTGGAAGAAGACAAGGCGACCCTTCTCAACAAGCTGGAGACCACCCTACAGGAGGCGTCCACCGCACGTCTTCGTCTGGGTGAGCTCACCGAGGAGCATCGACTCACTACTGAGGCGCTTGGGACCAGCCAAGCTGCCCTCTTCCAAGCCGCTGCCGACCTAGAGGCTGCCAACGACAAGATTACGGTACTCAAGGGCGAGTTGAACGACCTTGGCTGCCTTCTGGTCATCGCTGAGGGCGAGCGGGACGTGCTCAAGCTCGATCTGGAGTGCGCTCGCGCTGAGCTCGCAGCGGAGAAGGCCCATTCCTCTGAACTGTCGACTGAGCTCGAGGATGCCAAGGCTCAGATCATCGCCGAAGCGGCTCGCACCGGCGACTGCATGTCCCAGCTCAACGCTGCCAAGGAGGAGATCGCCACCGAGAAGGCACGCACGGGCGACACGATGACCGAGCTCTACCTCGAGAAGACAAAGACCCAGGAGCTCGAAGCACGGGCGAGCAAGGCTGAAGCTGAAGCGACCGAGGAGCGCGCCCGCCACACAAAAGGCCCTGCGGCGCGAGGAGAACAAGGCGTTCCAGTTCCAGACTCAAGCGGTTCTCGAGCTTGCCCGAGCTGAGATTGAGACGGGGCGAGCGCACGAGTACGAAAAGGAGCTTTTCGAAGTGCGACACGACATGGAGAAGCTGCAGGAGCGACACGACTACTGGGGCAAGAGGCCGTCCGGATGGAGGACGAAGCGGGCGAGCAGGCGGAGGCGGACCGACTCACGCTGTCGATGCTCGAGCATCAGGAGGCTGAGGCTATCAAGGCCCTTGAAGCCGAGCGGGCCGCGAAGGACGCCGTCGCGAAGGAGCGAGACGAGATGGCGGCGATGCTTGCTACGCTCAGAGCCGAGCTGGAGTCGGAGCGAATCGCTAACCAGGCAGTGAAGGACGAGCTCGAATGCGAACGCAAGGAGCACGGCGACACCCGCTGGAAGCTGGACAACGCGTACAACCGGATGGACGGCCTCGAGGTCAGCAATGCGAAGCTCACAGCGCAGCTCTCTGCGCAGAAGGAGAACCAGGGCGCTCGTGCCCGTGTCACCAAACCTCTTCCGCGCATACAGCTCGACGATAACGTGTTCGCGACGCCGGTCAAGAAGCCTCTCCAGCCTTCGAACACTCGCTCCAACCCTTCTGGTCCGACGGTCTTCCATACCCTACCCACTGTCAAGTCGTCTACTCAGCTCTACCCCGACATCGAGATTGAGCATGTCTCCGAGCAAGACTCCGAGTCTCCGGTCACTAGCACCCCTATGCGTGACCCATCTCCGTTCCTCGCCTCCCGCTCTCACTCCCGCTGGTCTCTCGCGCCCTTCGCCTTCTAACACCTCCGGCCTCTTCTACTCGCCCGGCGTGTTCCAGCGCTTGGTAAGTTCTCGTACCTCCTCTTGTAGCGCGTCGACGGTGTCTCATCATACATTGTTACAGATGGGTTTCGCTGCCACCGAGGGCGGCGCTGCCTCTGTACTGCGCGATGGCGACGATGCCCTCCCCACCTTCGTCTAAACGACATGTCGCCCTCACCGCTCTCCCACTGTTCGCTCGCGGTCCCGGATCCACGCACCGGCATTCGCTCATCTATACTCCACCATACACTATTCCCTCGACAATCGCCTAATCACCGCGCCTTAGCGGATCCCAGCCTACGTCTCCCAGACTATAGCCCCTTCGACCATCGCCTAATTCCGCCCATCAACGGCGTCCCAGCTATCCCATTCCACCTGCCTTACTTGGTCGGTTATACCATATCCTTCAACAATCGCCTAATACGTCGAGGAACCCAGTCGAGCAGGGGGACGCCCCAGCTCTCTCGGTTCTTCGCTCCCATCACATTTCCCAAGACTCGCATAAAATCCAAAGCTCAAAAAGACTGGATAATAGATAACCGCAAACAAATTGACATAGCAGATAACCGCAGAAAAACTTTAAAATAGATAAAAACCAAACAAAGGATTCGTAGACACGTACTTAGCTTGTGTAGTGCTCCAGTCTCTGTTGAGCGTCCTTCCCGGACATGCCAAGTTGTCACGCAGTTTATAAAACACATACATAACATGGCTTTTTCGCCTCCCTTTTCGGTGTGAGCTGTGATGAGTCTTGGTTGGTTTACTAGTAGTAGTTTGAATGGCCTGATTCTACTTCATGTTGTCCAGCTGCGAGTCCAGTCCAGCGAGTCCAGTCCAACGCAGCGCGCGCAGGGTAGACGTCCGCATTCCCACGCCACCCGCCGCCTTTCCATCTTCGGACAAGACCGGAGAAGCTTAGCGCTAGACGCCCATGAAGCGAAGAACAATGAGAACAATGACAGCGCTTGTTGTCTCTGTACGTGTTGACCTCTCCACGGTATAATAGATGCCTCGCCTTCCAGGAAATGCCTCGCCTACTCTCTTGACCCACTACTGCCATATACCCTACTTTCCGCTAGACTTCAGCGCTGCTAGTCAGCCTACGACCGCCACGAGACACGAAAGTCCAATCAAGCCTCTACAAGACATACATATCCACGCAATGCTGTTCAAGATTACGAACCTGGTCGCTCTGCTTGCCTGCACAGGCCTGTCTGTTGCAACGCAGGTTGAAGTCGTAGTTGGTGGGAAGGGAGTGTTGAAGTTCAACCCGTCCTCGGTGGTACGTGTAGCTCAGCACGGTGGCGGAGATGGTCCTGAATATCTCAATACCACGACAGACAGCGAATCCTGGAGATTCAGTCATCTTCATTTTCGAGCAAAGCAACCACACTGCAACGCAATCCACATTCGACAGCCCGTGCTCCATGGCCGACGGCGGCTTTGACTCCGGCTTGTGAGCACCTCCCACTTTCAGAGGAAGTCCTACATTCTGACGCGACTTCCTAGTATTCCAGTCGCCGACGACAATACAGGGCCGTTTCCTGCTGCACTGTTTAATGTAACGAGCGCGGATCCGGTTTGGGTCTACTGTCGGCAGGCCAATCACTGCCAGCAAGGCATGGTTTTCGCCATCAATCCGGGCGCCAAGTTCTCTGCATTCCAGGCGGCAGCGATGGGCAGCTCGGGTGCTCCGAGCGCACGCCCTGCCTCTTCCTCATCGTCGCCCCGCACCTCCTGCCGCTTCCACTGTCTCGGCCACCGGACAGGCAACCAGTGCGGCTACGGCCACATCAACCCCGCTCGACGCGGCAACGACCTTGACCGTCACATCCACCAGCGCCAGCACAGCCAGTGCCCCGCACATGACCGGACTGTCGACAGACCACTTCGTGGTCGTCGGTGGTCCGAATAAGCTATTTTTCTCGCCGTCCAACATCAGCACGCAGGTCGGGGACACGGTCACGTTCCAGTTCCAGCAGAAGAACCACACCGTCACCCAGAGCTCTTTCGCGGACCCATGTGTTGGCTTGACGGAGACAAGCACTAGCGGACAGATTGGTTTCGACTCTGGGTTGTGAGTACCGATGTGGATGCATGTGTGAATCTCTGCTGATTGGCTTCATTTATAGCGTGCCTGTTGCAGATGGCACGACGTCTTTCCCGACATTCACGATCCAAATCAACAATGTTTGTGCTCCTATTCGATGCTTCTGTACTACGGCTTATGTAAAACAATTTGATATTCCCTAGACGTCGCCAATCTGGGCTTTCTGCAGGCAGACCAACCACTGTGGATCCGGCATGGTCTTCTCGGTCAACGCCGTTGAGTCCAGCCCGAACACCTTCGAGGCGTTCCAAGCCAGAGCAAAGCAGCTGAACGGCTCAAGCACTACGAATACGTCGTCTACAGCGTCAGAGACGAACGCTGCGACGAAGATGAGTGTGGCCAGCTACGCGGGTTTCGTGGCGGCAACCATGGTTTCGCTTTTTGCATCGGTACTGTAGTACCTCCGGCAATGACTTGTGTATCAATAGCTTGGCTCAGTCACTTGTATTATACGGTTCCGCGAGCTGTGCTCGCAATCTTTCCCTCATCGCTCCCATTACAATCATTTACGCAGTCATTATGTATTCCTAGGCAAATCCATGACGTATTCGTACAACAAGATTAATAAATTTCTAGTGAGCAAAGCGGAAGTCGAGCCTGCGGTTCCCTACGTCCTTCGTCGTCGCGAGGTAGTGCGCCTGCTCGTCGGGCGTCATCGCGTTCCACACGCGGTCGCGCTGCCTGTTGCGCCACATGTAGTACGCCTTCGTGCCGGGGTACAGCACGGCGAGGTTCACGCAGGCGATCGCGATGAGCACGCGGTTCCCGCGCCGGTAGCGCGGCGCGTCGTCCGCGCGGTAGACGTTGGCGGCGATGACGGAGCTGAGCTGGACGAACATGTTGTACAGCGACGCGTTCACGGTGCGGCTCGCGACCGCGCCCGAGTTGCGCGAGCACCAGCCGACCTGGATGGGGTGGGTGTACGGGTAGGAGAGAAGCGCTGTGGCCAGGCCCTGCAAAGCGGCGACGCTGTCAGATAAAGTGGTGAGGTAGAAAAAGATGGTATACACACGTAGTAGATCCATTGATTCGGGTGTGCGGGGAGGCAGTATATAGCGATGAGGAACGGCAGGGCCCATATGTCTTCCAGCATGGAGACGATGGCGCGGTCGTTCACGGCTTCGGAGAGTAGAGTGACGCCCCACATCGTTATGAAACCGAGCACAGTCGAGGGAATGGTCAACAAGTTAGTCGTGAACGTCCCGAAGCTGCAGGGTTCGGTCGCTCAGCACGGGGGATAGGAACATAAGTATGGCGGTACTTACCCGAGGTTGCGAAGTGAGAGCGTCAGATATGTGCCCGGAGGAGAGATCGGAATACCAAACATAAGGCCCCTGTAAAGAAATTTCGAGCTTAGCACAGGAATCATTCGAACAAAATGGGGCGACTTACAGTGCATACAGCGGCCAAAGGTCATAGTCGCAGACGGCCGTCCATAACCGCTTGAGAGTCAGGCCCTCACGGTTGTGCATGTCTCCTTTCGTAGGGTCGTCTCGCAGCACACGAGATACTACGATCGTCTCTTCACGTTCATTGAACCAGCCATTCGGCCGGAACCATTTCTTTGTTTGTGTCGGCGATGGCGGCATCATGAAGAATGTCGCTAGGCCGATCGTCAAAGTTAGGAGGCCCTCTAGACACGAAGCCGGTCGGTATAGGCCGGAGAAGTGAGGAAATAGAGAATAGAGGCGCACTCAACAAGGAACAGCCACCTCCATCCTGCCTTTCCGAGGTGTCCGCGTAGATGCAACACACCGTACGCAATAAAGCTTGCGATGATGCTGCAGACGTTCGACGACATCCAGAAGAACGCCAATCGGATAGGAAGCTCGGTTTTGGTGTAGAAGTCTGCCCATTGTTAGCGTCGAGAAGCACAAAGCCTATTATGGCGACTCACAAGAAAGGTATAGGATGAGGTCAGGAATGAAGCCACCTTGGATGAAACCTAGAAGTGCACGACAGACGAGGAAACTGGTTTTTCCTGACAGCCAGAATTGTCCGAGGGTCACAATGGCTTGTATGAATATCAGTATGAACCCCTGAGAGATACGAAGTAGACTTACACCACAGACACATCTGTGTCGGAATCCAACGATCGGGGCCGACCTTCTTGCTGACCAACTGACTGGGAAGCTCTGCCGCCAGGAACGCGACACGGAAGACCGTGTTGCCAAGGTTATAGTCGTTCGTGGTCATCCCCAGGTCTGGCAGGAAGTTGTCCGTGTTGGCTTGTGAGAGGTTGCCACGGTCGATGTTGAGCTAACCATGGCGAATTAGTGTATATATGCGCCAGTAAATGCAGTGGGACTTACTGCGGAGAAACTGATGGCTGCCCACAACATGACCCTCCAGTCAATCTTGCGTACGATAGCCTAGAGAAAAATTGTAAGGTTATGCCATCGAAGCATGGAGAATGCAACGTACAGCCTCTTCCCGGAAGGTCCAACGCGCATCTGGGTCAAACCGATGGCGGTTCTCGTACTTCTCTGAAGGCCAGTAGTGCTTCGCAATAACCGGGTCGTCGTAGACACTGCGCCTCGTCGAGATAGCGTCGAGATCTACCGCAGTGCGGTTGCGTCGGAACAGCAAATCCGTGAACCGCGGCTTTTCGTCCAACGGCGGGAGGAGGTCATCCGTCGACGTCGAGGCGCGGCTTGCAGCATCGCCTTTGACGATCGACGAGGTGGAGAGAGCGGGACGCCGACAGGGCCCTTGTCGGCGGGAAACTCTGCGAGGGGTACAGAAGCCATGAACGCGATGCGGCAGTCCGTGCGCTGCGTCGAGTGGGAGGCTGGCCAGAGCTTCTCGAGCTGCCAACGTCGCCTCCATGGGTGTGAGTCTCCTAAATAGCGGTGGCCCATGGAGGCGTTCCTGATTCGCCATACGGTGCGGCACCCAAAAGTTCTTGGAATGCTCTCAGAGTGTGGGACCTATCATTGCGTTCAGATAACAGGCAGTAAGAGATGTATTGCACCATCCACAGGGCCGGTACGTGAACAGTAAGGGAGCCAGGTAAACGCTGAGCACGTAGTACGGAAGCGTGATGGCGACAGTTCCTCCCATCGCATAAATCTCATCCTAAAAACTTTTAGGAAGCGCTGCGAGCGGCCGTACTCGCAGAGTAGAAATCAGCAGCATGGGCACTGACTTGTCATAGAGGTGCGACTGGAGGTGTAAGAAGGTGCGACAACGTTACGATCAAACGATGTGCAAAATAAGGGTACGTCGTTCACTGTCGATCATATTAACGACGGTCAAAATACCATCAATAGAAGCACTCACAAGGCACGACCCAAAGCCCAACCAGGGGATAGGTATTCGTCAATGAGGAGGAAAGATGAGAAAGACTGTCGTCTTCGCGCCGTGTGCTGAAGGCCCAGCCGTCTGCATCCGAGCATGAGCACAGCGGAGTACACAATTCTCAGGCACTGTGCTCAAGATGCTGGGTAAATCCAGCCACAACGGGATGCAAAGACGGCTCACAGACGGGTATGGCGACGTCAGGTGCAAAGGACGGCATCCGCCAGCGCCTGGGTATACTGTAGCAGGAAGGTGTTGCGCGATCGCGTATTCTGCGGTAAACCTGGCGCAATTGTCAGCATTGTGTGCGATGCCATACTGAGCAATTGTTCCATACCAGCTTGCCTCCGGACCACGTAGAGCGAGCCGCGATCACGACGAAAGCGAATGAGTATGAACCAAAGGGAAGAAACGATTCAAGGAAGGGTTGGGTGATGGGAAGGCGTTAGGTTCCCACGGTCAGTATAATTTACGAAGGATGACATGTACGGCTGATGAGCCGGATTCAAGCAGTCTCGTCTTACAAAAAATGGAGGCCGCACCCATCCGCAGAAGTTGTTCTCAGGCAGAGCGAGGTGTATATATGGGTAAACAGACCACTGTTACTTCGCCGTAGGGCGCGAGCCAGTAGGGAAGGATATAGACTACTTAGCTATAGTTCACTCCAGGTCTATGACCACCAGTTCCGGATCATGTTCCGTGTCAGGATCGAACTGTATCGTATCAAACGTATGAGCAGGTCGAAGAAACGGATTCAAACACGAAGCCTCACCGTGACCAGGACAATGGAATCTTCGCTCAGCATCACCGACCCGATAGCGGAAATAGACACTGGTGAGTCCTCCGAGTGATCCTTCGCGAGTCCTTTTCTCACCACCTTATCAGTTCGACAGACGCGGTAAGGCAGATGTGTTCGAACGTGTGTTGGGTCTTCAAAAAGTTGGCGTAATCCCTGGGTAGATGCGTGGGTTGGATGAAATAATGGTAGCCGTCGTCTATCCCTCTGAGAGGTAATGCATCCTCGCTGTCAATGACATCAGGAAGCATGTCTGTTGAAGGGCGGCCGTAGTGGGGAGTCGCGTTGGAAGGAGGGTGTTTCAGAGACTACCTTCTTGATAATTGCTTGGTTGTAGTCATACACCTGTATGCATCCGCTTGGCGTCACGCGTGCATGGTCGACGACGGTCGTAGTTTCATCCTCATCTTCCACTCGCCTGTAGCGTCTCTGACCGTGTGGCGTCGAAACGTAGGATGCTTCGTCAACGAACCGCGTTCCGTACACGCAACATGGCCAGTCGCCGTCCCAGGTGTGGTTCATCGGCTCCGCACGCGAGCTGTGAGGACCCCAGGTTTCCCACGAAAACCTACGAGTGGGTTCTTGGTCTTCACGGACATAGCGAAGCAGATTAGAGGCGAAGATCGCAAAACGGATCGTGTAGAGCTCCAAGTGGACACTGTGGACGTCGATGACGTTCATCATTAACATCATCACACGGTCTTCTCTTGCAAGAGAAAATGGTGGCTGCAGAGATGGCCCGCCGCCACCACTTTCCTCTGCCGAGCCTTCGCTGCCCGAAGCGTGTTCATGCGTGGATGTTGGCGGAGGGCGCGATGCTACGTTAGGACGCCATGAGGGGCCAGGGTCGCACAAGAGCTCCATCCTCTCAATTTCGGCAAAGTCTTCTTTGCAAGGAGGCAGCAAGAACGTCCACCGACGCCCTCCCTGCCCCATTGACGTTGTGGGTTCGTTGGATTCATCCTGGTCCTGTGAAGGATTGGATGGGGCTAACGATCATGTAAGCAATTCTCGAGGTTGCATACAATGTGAAAGGCAGCACTAACGAACGAGTTCTACGATCGAGATCGCCGCATGATCCGCGGTTTGCATAGGGAACACCATGTGCGCCAGAATAATGTAGTTGTCCCCCAAGGAAAGCGAAAGAGAAAAGATACATAGTTTCGTCTTCTTGGGGTTGAGACTAGGCGGCATTCAAGATCAGAAATGCGACAATGCCGATAACAAAATGCGTGCTCACGAAAACCTTCTCTCCAGTCTGCCAGTTCCAGATAGTCATCGGAGACCATGGTTCGTCTTCGAGGCCCAAGCTATGTAAAACTAAGAGGCCAACGTAAGGCCCATTGATTCGTATTTCAAAGTCTTCAGCCTGATAGAAGTGGAGCGGGAGCGTGGGGGAATGCGCGAGCGGATGGCGAAGGCCAGTAGACATGGATAGGAGGTGCAACGCGTACTGCTCAGGCCTGGTGTCAGCGAGTGCACTTCGAGTGAGTTACAATGTCTGCGAAAGTCATAGAGCACGTACTGCTCGCCCTGTGCATGAACTTGAAGATGCCGCGGCTCTCGCAAGACTACCGCCAAATCCTGGCCGGGGTCCATCGTGAAATCTCTCATATGAACACCAATGCCGACTTCCCACGTCTTTTTGGGTACATCGCGGATCTTCGAGCCTAGCTGTCGAAACTGCAGTCGTTGGGTGCCAATGGCTTGTCCAAGCACACCTCCAGCCAGCTCCCATGCTGGCCCTTCCTCGATCCTAAGCGCCTCCGTTTGCGACTGGCGAATTGTGAGAGAGGGGAGGCGCGAGTAGACGTCGGCATATTTTTGGAGTACAGGAAGTTTCTGTGCTTTGCTTAGAGGATGGCTAGAGTTGTCTTCCAGACCCAGCAGTGCCAGGTCGATCTTGTATTTGAGCGGGAGGCAGTCGTCTATCACTTCGCGTAACGCGGAGCACACCTGAGCAGTTAATCAGCAAGAGTTGGATGATCAAATGTCCAGTTGCGCACCAGTCGGCATCTGAGTAGGTCGATATGAGATATCTCCTCCAGGATGCTAACTAGTAACTCGACCGGTAACGCGCCCAGAGTTTGGCCCCAGGTTATGCCAGACATAGGCTGAGATATAAAAAAACTGGAAGAAAAGCACGGTTGACGTGGAGAGTATCAAAGATGGGGAAACCTGGCCGACAGACGTTGAGATGTCTGGAATGAGGAGGTTTGTCGGCAGTTTATAGGTGACAGTCCGGAGCGGAGGTACGGTGTTACTGTAGCGCCAAGAGTGACATGACCTCGGGCGCATCAAGCGCATCAATCCCGTCTTCGGATGCAATGTGCCCGCCGTACGCGTCTTACCTCTTCCCCAGTGCCCACAACCTGCCCTCCCCTCCATCTATGCTCTTCACCTCAAATCCTTGACATCGCAAAGCTTCAGCACCCACAATTCGCAATGGCCGCCACGTATCGCCCAATAACCCCGATTACCCACCAGCGCGACGTTTACCCCCAACCTATTACTGCCTTGTGCTTCGACCCAGTTTCAGATACGATATGGTCAGGATCCAACTCAGGAACGGTAACGGCGTACTATTCCGCGCAGGGTATGCGTGGGGTTACATATCCAGTTGGCGGTAATCTCGCCGTGAAGAACATCGTCGCCGGAGATGCGACCGTGCGCGCTGCAAGTATTGGGAGTGATGGAGTCGGGGCGTGGACCAAGGGTGGGGCGAACAAGTGGTTTTACAGGTCAGTCAAGGTCTCCTGGGAAGGTGAAAGGGTTCTCAATTCCCGTATAAGTGCTACTTGCTTACCCTTGCGCTTGTCGGATTAGGTCCTCCAACGCCGTGACCGCCTTCTCCAATAATTCTACCACAGGACCGGTCTTCTTCGCATCCACAGCTGCACAAGAGCTCCTCTCTATCAACTCTCAAACGGGTGACTTGGTGCGGAGGTCTCCGGCCGTCACCATATACTCGCATCTCGTCAACAGTACGAATGTCCTGCTCTCCGGTGCCTCAGACGGCTACGTGCGCACACACGATCCACGAACGAGCAGCGCATCCGTGAACGCGGTGCAGGCACACACTCATGGCATACAAGGCCTTGCTGCCACCGGAACGTATTTGTACACTATCGGCCTCGGCCTGAGGTGATGCAATTCATTACTTTCACTGGAACATCTTCATGAAACAACACCATTCCTACAGGCAGGGTCACCATTATCCTGATCCTCTCGTCAAAGTATACGATACGCGAACGTTACGTCCTTTGACGCCTGTTCCATTCTCCACCGGACCTGCGTTCATCGATGTCCTACCAAAGCGGTCCTCAACCATAGTCATAACGTCGGGACACGGACTGGTCAACATCGTAGACGTGTCTAACATGAGCAGCTCAGAGTTTTACCAGGTGATTATGGCTATTTTCTGCGCTTGAGACGGCTAGCTGATAGTACTTTTAGCTAGATACCCCTACGTATGTCACCTCGGCTGCCGTCTCGCCATCAGGCACGTATTTGGCATTCGGAGATGCCGAGGGAGCAATATCGCTCTTAACGGCCGGCGACGAGTCCGTCAGCCTGCCCTTCAACGGATTTGAGGGCCAGCCGGTTGAATGGGCAGATACGCCTGAACCTCTGCAGGACATCCAGTGGACGGACACTACGTGCGTATTCCCTCGTTTGTTTTGAAGAGGCTCTCATCGGTAGTATCAGCCCTCTAAACATGATCGGCCTACCGCATTACTCGAGTCTGCTTCTTTCCTCGTGGACGTCCAAATTTCTGCCCCCATCTTCTGCAGTTGTGGCCCCTCCAGCACCCAAGATTCCCTCACAAGTTTTGAGCACGATGAAAATGAACGACAATGTCGCGTATGCGTCGCTACCGAAGGAGCTCAAGGGCCGGCGTAACGTTGCGCCTTCTCAGACTAAGAGCAAGGGCCGCTTCAGAAGTGGCAAAGGTAGAGGGGATGTAAGTGGTCTCGTATACTTGTGTGCAGATGGTAGGATTCACTAATAACTCTTTTCCCGGATACTAGGCAGAGCCTGAGACACCGACTTATGAGTATGATCCGGAAGACATCCCCAGGATGTATCGCAAAGTCGAGATTGAATACTCCAAGTTTGGTGTTGAGGACTTTGACTTTGGGTATGTTGGGAGGTACCCTCACTGATCTGCCGACGCTAACATGCTGTCCTATTAAAGATACTACAATCGTAGCCCTTACAGTGGTCTCGAAACGCATATAACCAACTCCTACACGAACCCTCTACTGCAAGTCTTGCATTACACCCAACCTGTGCGCGAGCTTGCCAAGTCGCATATAGCCACAGACTGCCAACGGGAACACTGCTTGTTCTGCGAACTGGGTTTTATGGTTCGTATGCTGGAGGACGCGAAGGGCACGAACTGCCAGTCGAGCAACTTCTGCAAGACGGTAGGAGTGCTGACACAGAGTAAGCACATGGTGTTGGCTCTAAAGCGATCTGTACGCTGACTCTAACTGTCTCGCATAGCGCACAACTTGATTGAGTTGATGGACTACGGCGTCGAGTCCCCAGACCACAACTATTCGCATATGATCCAGTCCTTCCACCGGTTCCTCATGGACACCCTGTCTGCTGAAGGCAACGCGTACCCGAACAATCCTCGCTTAGTACGCCCAGATTCGTCAGGCCAAGTGCCTGAAGGCGCAGCGAGATTGGATCCCGTGCCCGCTCCTATAACGCAGCTGTGTGGTGTGGACGCCAAGAATATCATCACTTGCACCAGCTGCGGTGCAGTCCGAGAAAAGGACAACCTGGTGCACGTCATTGACCTCGTGTATCCGCGAAAGGTGTGCATGCCAGCCATGCGTCGCCAATCACATTTACTGAGTCGTGGCAATGCAGGTCCCCGCGAACGATCCCGCGCACCAGTCCGACTTCACGTCCGTCCTGCGCACGTCTCTCCTCCGGCACAGCGCGCACAAGGCGACGTGCGCGAGCTGCGGCAAGCAGTTCGCGTCTTTCGAGAGCAAGCGCTCCATCGCCACCAGGGACCTGCCGCCCGTTCTCGCGATCAACGCCGCGGTCTTCTCGGAGGACAACTTGCGGTACTGGCGGGACTCGCGGCAGCGCGGGCAGACGCAGTATTTCCTGCAGCCGACGGTCGAGCTCAGAGGGCAGATCAACGGGGTGGATGACCTCGATACGGTGTTGTACGAGCTCAGAGTAAGTTCTCCGTCAATTTCAATCCGACTTCGTGTTGAGAGCTGGGGTTTAGGGCGTTGTGGTGCGCGTGGTGACCAAGGACGACAAGTCCCACCTTGTCGCCATCGTGAGGATACCGGATGACGAGTTCTTGTACCAAGAGGAGCATGAGCTCGACACATCGTGGTATGTATTCAACGACTTCACGGTCCGCAACGTGATCGAGCCAGAGGCGCTGAGCTTCCCTGGGAACTGGAAGGTGGGTGGCACTACCACTCTTGTTACCGACGTTTTGACATTGACCGATGCACAATACTGCTTTAGGTGCCGACTATCTTGTATTTTGAGCGGGTCGACTCGGCCAGTCGACTGGACTTTAGCTCCCTGCCCAAAGAAATCGATGTGTCAATCCTTTGCCAGGACACCAACATCACATTGTACGCCTTTCCAATGCGCAAATCGTCGCATTACTTACGAATGCCCGCATAGGAATCGCGATGCAAGCCTCATGAAGCATGAGATTCTCCAGCCTGAAGAACTGCCCAGGCCGGGAACGCTAGTCGCTATCGACGCTGAGTTTGTGTCTATGCAGCAGGTACGTCTCCCAACAACGACGCCCCACAAGTAACCAACTTGCTATGCAGGAGGAGACAGAATATCGTTCGGATGGTACGAAGAAGGTCTTGCGGCCCGCTCGGCTGAGTTTGGCTCGAGTCTCGGTTCTTCGTGGCAATGGTGGGAAGGAAGGCGTCCCCTTCATCGACGACCACATCCACACAAGCGAGGTCATCGTCGACTACTTGACAGAGTTTTCCGGGATCAAATGTGCGTTTACAGTATCTACCTTCGCCAGGGTTGCACTGACGAATCGGTATTGTAGTTGGCGACCTTGACCCTCACCTATCACATTATACGCTGACACCGCTCAAGGTTGTCTACAAGAAGCTCCGCGCCTTAGTGGATCGAGGCTGTATCTTCATCGGGCACGGGTTGTCCAAAGACTTCCGAATCATCAGTGCGTGTCTTTACACCCGGTTTCAGGAACATGGTCGCTTACGGCTCGACATGCATCCTCAGATCTCTTCGTTCCTCCTGAGCAAGTCATCGATACCGTTGACCTGTACTTCATCAAAGCTCGTCAACGCCGCCTCTCACTACGCTTCCTCGCTTGGTTTGTCTTGAAGGAGAACATTCAGACGGATACCCACGACTCTATCGAGGACGCGCTGTCGGCATTGCGCTTGTACAAGACGTACATTCAGTTTGAAGCGGAAGGAGTATTCGACGAGAAGCTCGACGAGCTGTACAGGGAAGGCAAGCAATATGTGAGTAACACATCTCTGAATCCCGTCGTCTTCATTTACGTTGTCCTAACAATACATCCAGAGCTGGAAACCTCCACCGCCGCCTGCGGGTGCCCAAGTTCAGCCACCCAGTGCCAGCGTCGGTCCCGCCTCAGGAGCCGTTACGCCGCACACGGGCATGATGTCTCCGCAGTACGCCATGCAAGGCAACCTTCTGCAATCCGCCTTTGCTGCCGGCCAGTTCAACCCGATGGCCGTCGCAGGCATGCAACCACATCCCTCGTTCTTCTCACCGCCGCCTCAGTCGGGCGCAGGATCGCCATTCGCTCAAAGTGAGAGCAGACCCAGATGGGAATACAGAACGCAAAAACGACCAATATAACTGTATAGTACCCTACATGTAGGAAATGTACTCATATGTGTGTGTAAAAACAAAAGTAGCAGTGACGGGCACTGGACAGTCGCCGCGCTTTGCAAGTTCCTCGTGCCTGCATGTGACCGTGTTAGACGCCATGAATCGCGACGCGAGCTGACGCGCGTCAAGCCAGCTTGCACCCGACGCCCACGGCCCTCTCACCTCCTCACAAATTGTCACCATTTCATCTCATTTAAGTCTGATTTATGGCTGACGATGCCGCCGCCAAGTTTCTCGACGCCGACATCCCCGACCCGACCGACTTTCCGGGCGAGTCTGACGCACCTGGGCTGCGGCAGCTCGACGAGGCTCTACGGTGCACGATGTGCCGCGAGCTCTTCGAGGCTCCGGTGACCGTGAATTGCCCGCATGGGCACTGTTTCTGCTCACTTGTACGTTGTTGTATCTCTCGTACGAATGTAAAGAGACCTATGGCAGCAAAGTGTATCCGAAGCACGATGGCGAACAAGGAAGAGTGCCCGCTCTGCAGAAGCCCGGTCACGGAGTACCACATACGGAAGAACCCCGCTATGGAGGACGCGGTTAAAGCATGGAGTGCTGCGAGGTGCGTCGTGAGACCTTTATGTAGCTTCGGACACGCTCAACGAGGGCTTCTCAGACCGTTCGTGCTTCAGTTACTGAAAGAACGCAGTGAAGCTGAAGTCGCGGTTGCGGCCTCAGCGGAAGCTATACAGTCAAAAAGCAAGTACTTTTCTTCCGGCAAGCCAAAGTCGAAGAAGCGGAAACGCACGCCGGTGGAGATCTCGGACGACGAAGACGTTATAGAGCTCAACGGTAGGTGCGACCCTCAAAACCCATTTGTGGCTGAGATTCTCATCAATCTTCAGGTAAAGGCTCAGGTAAAGGTACGCCGGCCGAGCCAGCTGCTTCACCGTCTTCTGCAGGCGCACCCTCCTGTAAGCAACCCATGCCACGCATACACCAATATCAGCACACAGCTGACACGCTGCTCACACAGCCTCCGCGCCCGACATCATTCAATGCCCCGTCTGCAGCCGCAATGTGCCCCTCGCGAACATCAACAACCACCTGGACCGCAACTGCCCGGCGTCCACCGCATCGGGCTCAGCTTCCACCCCCAAACGCCAGACGCCGCTCTCGCCCAGCGGCAAGGACAAAGGCAAACAAAAGCAGGAGTGGTCTCGGCTATTTTCAGGGCATTGACGCTCCTTCGAGTTCGTCTGGCGGCGCGGGCATGGGTAAGAGCAAAGCCAGGTAAGTAGGGCTTGCGGCTCGCTCGTGCTGTGTGAGGTTGGATTTGCTTATGACCGTGGGCTGTGGGTAGGGCGACCGATGAGAAGTTGGACGAGCGGTGTGAGCCTCTTCCGAAAGTCGCATACGACACCATCAAGCCGAAGCGGCTGCGCGAGATCCTGGAGGAGCAGCAGCTCCCGACGACGGGCGACAAGCAGGCGATGGTCGCCCGGCATTCGCGGTGCGTCCGCGCCATTCTTCCCTGTATGCACGGCAAGGCTGACGGCGCGTGTCTGCTGCGGCAGGTGGGTGAACATGTACAACGCGAACCTCGACGCGTCGCCCGCAGCGCGCAAGACGCCGAAGCAGCTCCGCGTCGAGCTGCGGCGGTGGGACGAGGCGGAGGAGCGCAAGAGGGCGAAGGGCAGGAGTGACGCGAAGGAGCTCGACGCGGAGGAATATCAGGTGCGTTCTCGGCCTCCCACCCGCCCGTTCGCGGTTCTGACGGCGTTGGTGGACTATTTGGGCATGCAGAGAGAGAATAAGTCGACGTTCGCCCGGCTTGTAGCGGCCGCGAGGCCCAAACCACCAGAGAAGAAAGCCCCGGCAGTGGACGGAGACGTAGAGGAGCAGAGACTAGTGAAGGACGCGGTGGATCAGGTGGAGGTGATGGTGATAGACGAATGATGCATCTACGAGTACTTTCTTGTAGTCTTGGCTGAGGATTCAACACCTACGTTCATGTCCTTCACTTGCATGCGTCAAAGTGGGCTTGGGACTTGCGGCCGGAGTTCATTAGATCGAAAGCCTTCAAGCCAACTGCCACTACTCTCAGATTCAAAGTTATCGCACGTGTCACACCAAGGAGAAGGGCAAAAGCCGTGTTTTGTATTGTCTACGCTACATGACAACTTGGCAGGTCCGGGAAGGACGCTCAACAGAAACTGGAGCACTACACAAGTGTGACAATGTACTACGAACCCTTTGTTTGGATTTGATCTACTTTTATCTATTTTTCTCCGCTTTTGCGATTTCTCAATGTTTTTGCGCTTGTCGGGTTTCTCGTCTTTTTGGTGTTTGCTTTTTCTGCGAGTCCGGGAGCCACGAGATGGGAGCGAAGGACCAAGAGAGTCAGGGCGTCCCCCTCCTCGGCTTGGTTCTGTCGACGTATTAGGCGATTGTAGGAGGGAAGAAATATGGCGGATCCAGAAGGGAGGATCGGCGGACGAATAGATGATGTACCGAATATAGTAGCTGGGACGCCGCTGGCGGGCGGAATTAGGCGGTTGTGGAAGGGAGTAGTGTTGAATAGCGACGCTGGGATCCGCTGAGGCGCGGTAATTAGTTGAGAGGGATATGGTATGGGGATAAGGAGTGCTTGTGAGTGAGCGCCGACGCGTGGATCCATGGCAGTGACTAAGTGCAGAGTTGTGAGGACAATGTGCCGCTCAGAAGGCGGAGAGGGCATCGGCATCGTCGTCTTCGCGTAGGTTAGAAGCAGCGCCGCCCGCAGGGACAGTGAAACCCATCTGGAACGAAATATGATGAGACGCCAGCGAGATACAGGAGTAAGCTGGAGAGCTTACCAAGCGCTGGAACACACGAGGCGAGTAGAAGAGACCGGAGGCGTTCGAAGACGAAGCGCACGCAGGACCGACGGGAGTGGCAGAGAAGGCGAGGAAAGGAGAAGGACGACGGATTGGGGTGCTGGCGATCGGGATGTATCGCTCCGAGACATCTTCAACCTCGATGTCAGGGTAGGGTTGAGCGAGCGACTCGACAGTGGGCGGGGCAGTGTAGACTGGAAGAGGAGGGTCGGGACGAGTATTTGAAGGCTGGAGAGGGACTTGGACTGGCGTCTGGAAGCACGTTGCAGAACCGTGCAGAATGAAGAGGCTTGAATGCACGGTCACGACCGCGCTCGTTCTCCTTCCCCGTCGAGAACAACGCCGTCAACTTCGCGTTCTCGCAGTTGAGCTCCGCAATCCGATCCACAGCGGCCGAGAGGCATTTTACGACCTCTTCATCCACCTCGACCTCAAACGCTTTGATCTCCTCCTCGTGCTTGGCCCGCATCTGCGCGATAATGTCCGCAACGCTGTCGTCGCGCTGCTTCTCGGCAGCAAGTCTGAGAGCTCGCTCCTGCTCCAACTCGGCCTTGAGCGCAGCAACCGTCGCCGCCATCTCGTCTCGCTCCTTCGAGAAGGCGTCCTTAGCAGCCCGCTCGGCCTCAAGCGCCTTAACGGCCTCGGCCTCCTGGTGCTCGACTATCGATAGCGTGAGTCGGTCCGCCTCAGCCTGTTGGTCGGCTTCGTCTTCCACCCGGGTGACCTCTTGCTCCCAGCAGTCGTGTCGCTCTTGCAGCTTCTTCATGTCTTGTCGAACCTCGAATAGCTCCTTTTCGTACTCGTGCGCTCGCCCTGTCTCGATCTCAGCCTGAGCCACCGCGAGGGCCACCTGAGTTCGGAAGTGCCATGTCTTGTTCTCCTCGCGCCGTAGGGCCTGAGTTGACTTCGTGTGGCGGGTCCGCTCCTCGACCGCTTCGGCCTCGGCTTTGCTCGCCCGTGCTTTGAGCTCTTGAGTCTTCACCCTCTCGAGGTGGAGCTCAGATATCACTTCGCTCGTAAGTCCCTTCTCGGTGACGAGCTTGTCCTTCGCGGCCTCCAGCTGGGAGATGCAGTCGCCGGTGCGAGCCACTTCCGCGACGAGCTGAGCCTTGACATCCTCAAGTTGGGTCGACAGTTCGGCAGAATGCGCCTTTTCTTCCGTAAGCTCGGCGTGAGCACCGTCCAGCTCAATTTTGAACACGTCCCGCTCGCCCTCAGCAATGACGAGAAGGCAGCCAAGGTGGTTCACCTCCACCGTGAGTGACATGATCTTGTCATTGGCAGCCTCGAGGTCGGCGGCGGCCTTGAAGAGGGCGGCTTGAGTGTTCCCAAGCGCCAAAGCGGTGAGCTGGCGTTCCTCGGTGAGCTCGTCTAGACGAAAGCGTGTAGTAGAAGCATCCTCGAGCGCGGTCTCCAGCTTGTCCATAAGCTCTGCCTTGCCTTCCTCCAGCTGGCGAGAGTCGCTCTGGAGATCGAGTAGTCGAGCGGAGCAGTCGGCGTGGACATTTTCCAGGCTCGAGTGCTTGAGGTGAAGCGCAGCAAGCTCAGTCTTTATGCCGCTGACGTTCTTCACGGAGAGGGCGAGGGCGTCCGAGGTGACTTGAAGTTCGAGCAGAAACCGTCTGGTTGGTGCTCGTGAGTCGGTTCAAGCGTTGAGCGAGAATGGCGTTGCGCCCCTTGTAATCGTCGGCCTTGGCCCGTTCGGAGTGAAGCTCGCTTTGAGCCTGGTTGAACTTGGCGTCGAGGGTGGCGATCTTCTTGTCGGCGTGGTACAACTTCGCGTCATAGTCCAGAGCGAGCTGCCTCTTCTCCTCCACAACTGTTTCATGTCGAGCCTAGAATGTTGAACGGCCATGAGGTTACAGTCAACTAAAGCAGGAGGTTGGCAACGTACGATCAACGCCGCATGTGCAGAAGCCTCTCCATCCAGCCACAACATTCCAACCTCATCCATGTCCTCTTCCTCCTCTGCCTGGAGCTCCGCCGTTCCCTTGGCCGCATTGGCGGCTGCCTTATACACGAAGAACGACGCGTGGGCATTGGACAAGCGCTGCAGAACATCAGTCAGTAAAGCCACGAGCATGCTTGCGTCGTCACTCAGCACGCACCATGACCGACTCAGTGTTGAACCGAGCAGCGAAGTCGGCAGAGCCAAAGCGTGTGATGGATGCAGTAGAGAGTGAAGAAGGCATGGTTGAATTAAAAGGATCTAAGGTACTTGAAGAGTCGCTGGATAGGACTGGGATGGGAGTAGGAAGTGAAGGTAGATGCGAGAGTGGGAGAACGCAGGAAGTTGAACATGTCGGGTTTTATGCCAGCTTCCAGCTCGATCGCGCCCCGAAGTCAGCCTCTTTCCCAGGCTGGAATGAAACGAGGGCTCAGATCGTTACGCCCATCTTCATACCGCTGCAGGTATACAGCAGCAGTCCTGTACGACCTTCTTGTCAGCATTTTCAGCAGAAATCTGCGAAGGTGTCTCGTACCGGTGTGAGGCGTTACATCCCGTTCGTCGCGTACCTACTGGTCTCCCGTCAAACCTTTTGAAACGCCTCCTAGCAGGCCTTAAAGACACTCGCAGAACCAATCATGAGGAACTGTGGAGAAATAGCGTCGAGATCTGTAAAGCTTTCCATTCGGTGCAGGATGTGGATGATGGACGATGGAAGTGGTCAAGAAGCACGAGCGCCGGCCAGTACTCACTTCCGCTGCCCAGAAAGGAGCGAAGCGCATCAATTGATCTCCATCAGTACAGCTGGCGGCAAGACGAAGAAGCTTTGACTTGGAACTTACTGACGAATACCGCCAGCACTTGCGCAGGTTTTCCATCCTTTCCCCCAGGAATTATTCAGTGTGTCTCTAATATCGCGTCAGGATCACATCATATACGTCGACGTTGCCTGGGCAGACCTGCGTAGAGAGCTCTTAAAAGTACCAGCTGCCACGTCCCGAAGAAGCTCCTCCAAGTCAGGATTTTGTACAAGCCCTCTCTGCCAGTACTTGGAGAGCCAATTAATCAAGCACTCTTATCCTCTCCAGAGAGGTGCTGGAGCTCCTAGGGCTCGTCAAGCATAACTCTACCATTTACGCCAAACTTTATAACTTCATTGAGCCTAACATCGGCTACGACATCCCACTTTAAAAGGTAAGGATATATACCGACCTCATGATCGGCGAGCATCCCGCCGCCTCCTCGCTCCGCCTCTGCCTCAGCAAATCTCGTGCGACCTGTTTCGCAACAACACGGAGGTCTCCATCGATGCACCGCGTTCTTCGACCTGCGGGCCCCTCGCCCCGCACACTTAGGAATCCACGCTGAGTCGCAAACGCGTAAGAGCATGTCATGTGTGCGAAGGATATTATGCCGGCTGAGCAATAGTCTCGTGCCAGAGCCCTTCTGGCGCCCTGAGGGCTAGTCCGAAGCAGCGTTGTGCGAGTCAGTGACTAGTCAGTGACTAGTCAGATAGTCACAGTTTTCTGACTGAGACGCGTTGACTGTGACTTTGACTGAAGGTTCTCCGGGTCCTGGCGCGGAGATTTCCGTCAGCCAATCACAATTCTCAGTCAGACACAGGACTACGAATACCCCTGCGTGAGAACTTTTTCAGCGTCTCCGCAGAGTTTGCATTTCAGCCGTGCCGGGTTACCATTTTGGGCGACCAGTCATTGACTGAAATCAAGTCAGTGATGGGTCACTGACTAGACGCATAGTCAATGACTTGACTCTCTGACCGAGTCATTGACTGGCCAACGCTGCTTTCAAGTTCTTCAATCGCGTTTTGCTCCGTTCCACGATGTCCCCAGACCTCCTCGTAACACAGTCGGTTTTTGTAAATCATGTTAGCGTCGGCTCGAGGTGTAGGCTTCGATGACTTGGCGCGGTTGGTTTCCTTGAGCGACGCTGTCGGATCCTGCTGAGAGGTACGTGCTTCCGCTTCCTCGACATTCAGTATGGGCTGACTTCTCTGTAGGATCCGTTTGTTATTTATAGGGGCCATGTAGTGTCAATTTCTGAAGAAACAATCGCAGGAAGCAGCACCTACCCATAGCTCTTAGGAAACCCGTCGGCCGTTCACCATGTTCTCTCGAGTTTGTCAGTGCTCATATCAGGATGCAAGTCCAATCGCTGTTTGCATACGGACAGTGAAAGATGTCCCTGTGCAAATGACTGCGTTTTGATGAATGCTGAATTCACGTTGCGCGCATCTACTGCGAGATGTTCCTGCAAAGCTGTGCATATCTTGAATTGCAGCGATGGGAATGAAAGTGGAAGAACTCTTTTATGTGTGGCGTCCAGTTATCTATCTTGGTAAGCAATTATTTATTTCTCGCTCGTACTTTGAATTCAGAGTGGCAGACAAAGTACGCGGATAGGTCTCCGGACCTCCATTATGCGAGCCTTCCCAGTTCTCCTCACAGCCCTTTGCACGCACAGTGGAGTAAGCGAGGCGATCACTTAGTGGGGCTGTGCACTTTCTGGCGATTTCAAAGAATGAGCGGTCCGCCCAATCAGTAGGCGATAGTAGAGGGCGGTGCACTGGTGAGTTCTTCTCGTACTTCACGAGCCTAATATGTACTCACTTTGGTCATGGAACAGATGCAGCAGGAGTCCGCTCAGAGCTTGACCTGAAGCGAACTGTGCACAGTAAGTGACTTCATGTCGGCGGTGATGGATGTTGATCAAGTCCCACGGCAGGCCCCTATCCCTGCGGCTATGAAGTCAGGAACACCTTCGCTTTGTTCTATCTCAGCCCCTTCGCATGGGGAAACGTATGTTAAGTCTACTATACTCACGATTTTCCAAGACCGGATTCTGTGTAGTGCACTACCACCAGTGTGCAATAGATGAAGAGTACTGTTCGTCCACTAGTACAGCCCGTCAGGTACACAAGCAGTCAGTACGGAAGGATGTGATCTGCAAGCATCCGTGGTATTAGATCCGTCTCCAGAAGCAGTGCTAGGCATTGAGTTTGCACGTTCGAACCTTATTTACTTATCGCTGTCAGTCTCACGGCAGCTCCAACGCCAGTGGTTCCTACTGCTATATCATGATGTACGTTGCATATAAATAACCCTTGGATCCATGCACATCCTCACTCAAGAGTCCTTACCACCCGTACAGTAACCATAGCCATGTCACAGCCCACGATTCAAGAACTGACGCAAGAGCTACGGCAGTTGTACGTACTTCATGCGGAGTCTGCACCGCTGATCTAGGCATCGCGAACCTTACGTGTTCCATAGTCAGACGGGCTCGTACGCCGGGCTCAGCAGTGGCCGGTTCGTGACCCGCACCCATGATCTTCTTGCGCACAATGCTGACAGTCTTCCTAGTGTTCACCATGTACGAATTCTTGATCACGCTGGACCAAGAGTGGATGTTCGTCTGGAAGCGGAAAGTTACCCTTCCGTCAATCCTCCTCATCTCGATGCGGTGGAATATGGTCATAAGCCAAGTGCTAGGCTTCGTTGATGTACCTCAGGTATGTTCTCGTACGGCTATTCGTTATTTGTGCCTGATTAGCGCGTTTTTGTAGGCGTTTGTCTTTTCTGTTGCATATGCCAACCTGAATGCTCACACATGATTCGTCCTCAGATGCTTGTCTACGGGGATCCTTCGGGAAGTATTGAACTATATTCAAACGTGTCAGGTAACAGGTAAGTTATCAACCCAATACCTGTTGCAGGAAATCCAAACTTTGCCAGTATTCACCACGCTGCGCGTATATGCGCTATGGAGCAATTCAAAATATAAGCACGCCATCTTCCTACTCATCTTTTCACTGGGGATGGCAGCCTTCGCAATGGAACTGGTACGTGATTTTTCGCTCTTCGCTTATTTTACTTATAAGTGGTCAAGACCAGCGTCGCTGGTATCAAGATCTCCTATATTGGTACTCCGTATGACACGTGCATTTCCACATTCAGGAGCTCTAAAGGACTGGACATCATGTGAGTCTGAATTCTTGATTTAAATTTCGCGTAAAATGTTCAACCAGGTAACAGGGGTATGTGATGAGTCTTGCATCCTCTGCGTACTGACATCTACTCTCAGGCACTTACCTAATCCCCATTGCTCTCATATCTGCCAACCTCCTTGTGCTTGTACTTACGTGGATTAAAACTGTGCAGCACTGGCGACAATCGCAACAGGCCGGGATATCTGTACCTATATCCGTCTGTCTTCTCCGTGACGGTGCGTTCATCCTTGCTATCAGGCCAAGCTGGAGCTAATCGCTACTACTTCAGGGACGTTGTACTTTTTGTGCGCATTTTCTGTCGCCTTGTATATTTTCTCCGCCTTCTCACCTTTTTTTTAACCGCTGCAGGGCATTCCTTGGGATCAACCTCGCACAAACCATCGCGCCCAACATCAGCGTACGTCATTTACCCGCCCATCCGAGTTGGAACGCACCTCGCTGACACGGACGACCTCCATACAGGACGCGAATCCCGTGTATGACCAGTTGTTCCTTGGCTTGGTACGTCCGTTCGCCGCACACCATCACCGCGACTGCTCATGATGAAACATGTTGCCCACCGCGCAAGCAGCTTCCGGTCCTCATCGTCCGCTTCATGTTCAACCTCCGGCAGCTCGACGCGGACGGCACCGGGACCGCCAGTGCGCAATCCGCCTCGCTAAATGGACAGCAGACGGTGCGCTTCGCTGCGCCTGCAGCCACGGTGCCCTCGCTGCTGGGCAACATGGGCGAGACGCTCGACCACGGTCATGCGGAGTGGTATATGGAGGACGAGGAGGACAGTGTGTCGGGGGCAGAGGCGTCTGAGGCGCGCGAACTTGAACACACCGGGGAAGGAGATGTGCAAGTCAGGGCGCTGGGTATAGGTGGGGACACTGGACGGGTGTAACTGCCTCGGTACGGCGCGTGTTCGTTCGTGAGCTTGAGAAAGGAAAGATGTATAATTACCGGGGACCATCGTGCGCACTGCTGTATAGAGCGGCCGCGGATCGCCCGCAGCACGCTCTGTTTCCCGCACGAGAGTATTGTAAGAACATCCAATAACTTACATGCTGAGAAACAATGTGCAATTCTCAAGGTTTTACGTCTCAGTCTTACGCTATACACCTGGTGACCTTGCTCTGTTCTGAGGCTCCCATGTTTCCTCAACCATGGTGAATTGTCCAGAGCTTGAAAAGCAACGCAGGATGGAGTTTTATACATAAGTTCATATGTGAGAGAAACAGAGTGTTATTGTAATAGAGATGGGCACGTCCTATTGTGGCGGCGTTCCGCGCGACGCGTGCACCGGAGGCGTCGCGGCCGTGGTAGCGGGCATGCTTGCGACAGCTTGCCCTCGGTGGGGACCGACTGTGGAGGCGTTCTGCACGACGCATACGCCGGAGTCGTCGCGGGCATGTTTGCGCCTGCTTGCCCTCGGTGGGGAGAACAGACTGCATGCGTTCCGCACGACTTACACACCGGTCGGAGAGATGACCACGCCATCGCGCGGCAGCCCACCGGCCCAGCATGCTGCAAGTACCTACACAAGCCGCAGCGTTAGCATGCCACCGAGAAAAAGCGGGGTGAAATACGCACTGGTTTCGAACGTCGCGACGTCGCGTGTTCCCCAGTGGGTCGTCATGGGTGTGGCGTCCCGGGAGTGCCGGCGGTCGGCTGGGGTTCGCGGTGAGATATATGATGGCATCGAGCCGGGAAGAATGGCCGTATACTGGTAGGCATCGTGCAGATGTGTGCGAAGGTGGGTGAGGAGGTCGTGTTGCTCTGCTCAGCTGAGCTCAGGGGGTATATATACCCTCTGCAAGGGGACGCTATGGCCCGCGGCCACATTTACCACCAGCGGCTGTTGACGGAGCTGTGGCATAATGCAGTGGCCGACGTAGTGGGCGCGGAAAGTAGCCGTGGTTCGAATGTGTCGGGAAACAGGGTCGGTGACCCGCGATGCGCCACAGGGCCAACGCCAAAGCCTTTCTGGGTGTTAGGAGCTTCTCGTGGGCTGATGGCCAAAGTAGCAATCGTTGGCCCAGAACGTTCATGACTTCGGCCTTTGCCTGCAACAATGGTACTGTGAGGCAGGGACCGGACAATAGGCGACTCAATTGTCGCTTGCAGACATTATTTGACAAAGTGAACTGCTAATTGGGCAAAATACCAGTATCTGAACATGAGGACGTGCCGGTGCATGGTGAGAAATCCCCGTGCGTTCTTGTGACGCTGCTCTCTTTCTCGTCTAGGTAAGCACTGTTCATTCCCAGACACCTGCAGGAGTCACTGAGCAGAGCAAGTGTATCGATTAAGTATCGCTCCTACAGCCCTAACGAAGCTGGATGTGTCATCGAATGCCAAGCTGAGCGGGTTGCCAGATGAATCCGAGGCGAACAGAGTCGGGGAGAGCAAGACGGAGAGCGATATGACATTGCAGCGACAAGGAAAACGAGAAGAGAAAAAAGGCCGTGGTTCGAATGCGCAGATATTGATGTGTACATCGCCGCTTTCGCGAGCACCTTCGTCCTGATGATCATCTAAGGAAATTAGTCAGGAAAGAAGCCGTAAGAAGCAAAAGGCATACCTGCAGCTCAAATCCAGCGGCTCGAGCAATGCTCACAATCCAAAGAGTGCGAGAAGCGTTCTGACGGCCTTGAAGAGACTCCTATGATTCGGGACTCGGGAGTCGAGTCTCTGCGTTGGACGTCTTGTATGCTGTAAGACGAGCGGCCCTTTCCTGAAAGTAAACTAATAGGATAGTTATTTATTGTACAGGGATGCCCGATCCTGGCTGTGGGCGAGATCTGAATGTGGGACGAATATTCGCAGACATGGCGGCAGGAGGCAAAGCGTGTAGACGCCAGAAGACGCCTATGATTTCATTGGGTGACGGAGGCATTCATCACGAAAGAGGTTTTAGTTTATATTGTGTTAGATAGGGCATATAGCAATGATAGCCCCATTGACTTCCTCGACATATATTGTACTACATACCCAGGTTTTGGCTATGGGTTGTAACAGGGGGCTATCGTGCCTTTGCTATGATTCATTATGAACAGCAGCTACACGGCGCGTGAATCAAAATGCCGGATTGGGGGAGAGCGACTTATTGATTACATAATTCTAGGATGTTTATTTACACATGAATTACATTGCAAATAGCGGCGAACCGCAGTACAGAACAGGGATGAGTATCTACTGTGGTCCGAGTCCGTTACGCTACCAGTACCAGTACTCGAGGCCAAGGTCTCGGGCTTCGTGAATCAGAGGTCAGTTGCAAATTCTTGTGAAGAAGATAATATTTACATACACGCACAGCTGCACATACGAAACCCTGAAGTCCCGAGCCTGTAGAGAAGAGTGAGTGCTGGGGGCGGTCCTTGTTCGCAGCAACACAAGGACTCACTAGCAGTCCAGAAAGCCGCCACTGCTGGAGTATTGGCAGCATTGTGGGCCACTGGACATTGCTGTCCATGCATAGCTGCTCCAGTGTAGTCAGTGACTCGTGAGTGTTGCTGATAGTAGTAGCAATACATGTAAAATCTGGGACTTACTGTGGTGTATGCAGGTGAAATGCGGACTTCAGAGACGATGGCAGACAGCACGTCTTTGTACGTCGCGCGTGAAGACCCGGAATCGGTCTCTCGGGCGCTCAGGTCACGCCGTTAGTGAAGGGGCGATAGAAAAGGACCGAGGTACGTACAATTTTAGGTGCAGGCGCAGAGCCTCAGCTCCGTGCATGCTCGGGTATAGAATGCCAGAGCGAATGGCTTCTCGCATAGGCTCACATAAACTCTAATAGAACTTAGTCAGCCAACTGGAAGCTCCTCAAGAAGAAGGCATCTACTCGTGGTTCTCAGAGACCGTAGTAGAGCGGATCATGTACTGTAGAGCATCATAGGCTCTACTAGCCTATCATATCTTTTCTTTCAATGGATAACTCCGAGTACGTACCATAGACAACATCAACTATGTAATTGAAACCCCTTTCCTGATGTTCCCACGCCTCATTCGCATCGCACCAGTCCTTTGAACACTTTTCGTTATTCCGCTGCTCGCTTGGCCAAAAACACCTTGTGTTATTAACGTATATATGTATTACCACCAGAATCTACAGACTTTACACCCACAGCGAGCTCGGAGTCCCGAATAGCAGGTCCAGCACGGGCGCTTCTACGTAGACGAAAGTGGAAGGTCGGCCGAATTGGGTTGGTCACTTCCCGATTCAGAGCCTGAAGGCATTCGAAGCACGGTCAGCCTCGCTCGAACGTATAAGAACGGCGACGGGGACCCAACCTCTCCCTCACCTCAACAGCCATGTTCGTCTTCGTCGACCTCCTCGTCGCGCTCGTTGCGACGCTGCTCGCGCCGTTTGTCGCTCACTTCTCTGGCACTTGGGGCGCTGTGTCCTTCTCGTCTTCAAGCCTCGCTTCTCGTGTTGGACTCGCTCTTGATCTCTGGGCTCCCTTTACTTCTATCTTCTCTGTCTATGACGACAACAACATCGCTACTCCCTCCGTCCTCAACGTCTCTGCTGTCTTTGACGTTCTCTTCGACGTCATTGGGAGACTTGGACCTGAACACTGGCTATTTTGAATACATCGACTCGGACGTCTGCCTCGTTTCATCAACGTTTCCTGAGGCTGTCGCTTCCGTGAATGCTTCCGCCGAACTGTCAATCATCGTCACCGACCCTCTTTCTGTCGACACCCCGGCTCCCACCCCGCATTGGCATCCGTTGAGACTGCCGCCGCCGTGGACGCTGCCATCGAGTCACAGATCACCGTCTTCGGCGCTCCGGCTCCCTTCACCCAAGCTCAAGTACCTGCGACGGGCGATGACGACTTCGTCGAGAACTTGCACTTCAAGGCTCTATCCATCCGTGCATCCTGGACGTACGTTCTTGGCCGCTTGTTTGCCTTCTTCGACCCATCCGCCATCGCCGTCTTTGCATTGGTCGCTTCTCAGCTTCTCATGGTACGTTTCAACACCTGCACTCGTGCTCATCTTGGCTGACTGCGTACACAGCTGCCCGGGCTATGGCGCACTATCCGTGGACAATGGGAAGATATCACCGACATGGGACCTGTAACTACGGATTTCTTCGTCTCGGCCGGCGACTGGCACTTCTTGAACCTGTGGGTCGACAAGCCGGACAACATTAGCTCCACGGCCAAGGATGACGACTGGGTTCGGATTCCTCGCGAAGTCCTTCCAAGAACTCTGGCGCGATGGACGTGCGGCTGGTATTTGGACACGCCCGGTGAGTAACAGAAACTTTCATTTATTCACATCGTATGCTTACAAAGTCGCAGGGTCTGAATCAGTTCGAAGTTGCTCTGGATGACGATCGCGAGATGCGCAAGGAGGCCAAGTCCTAAGCCGTCTCTACCGTCCAAGACCTTCAAGTTGCACGCGAGCTTGGCGAGCCATCTCACATCTGCCATCCCTCGAAACTTCGCCCACCCATTGACTACAGTACCGCCGTGGCTGATATCGTGGGCATGGCTATGCAAGTGACCGGCGAGAGCGCGGCACTGCGGTCATGAAACTGAGTTCTGCACGATGCGGGCTCAGCCCCTCGATGATCGACCACGGTATGTCGATGGTGTTGGTGAGGTTTCGGCAGACTCGCATGACGCCATGTGCGCTGCGAAGGCAGCGATTCCCGCTCCTGCCTGTGACTCTCGAACAAGTATATTGATGTATTGGGTTTCCCGTTTTAATTAATGACCTCGATTTGTACTATTCTGGACCAGTATTGTAGGTTGTAGGCTTCACTGTATACGTACCCCGTACATATTTTTCATATTTCCGTAATGTATGGCAAGTGATATTCTGAATCTGAAGAACATAGGAGGATTTTTCTCGCTGTTATCGCCCTCTAATGTGAAAGTAAACAAGTCTATCATATATGATTGTACTAGAGATGGATATATAACCAGTGCGTCACGTCGCGTCGGCTCAGGTTTAAGCATGGGCCCAGACTGCGGGCGGCGGTTTAGGGAGAACAATTCGGGTGGCGGCGGCAACAGATACCCCCAGTGAAGTCCATGATGGTGAAAGCCGGGTGAGTGATTGGATGGTAGGAGATGCAGATATGAAGGATGAGGGATGGACTAGTTGGAAGGCAGCAAAACCAAATGGTCTGCCTTTGTCGCCAGCAAAGCGCCGAAGCCAGTAGATCTGAGATAACCGGTGGTGGGATTGAGGAACTCTTGGATGGTGGCAGTATGATATGCCTCCTGGTAGTCGGTGTACGTCAGTGTAGCCTGGTGGTGCGTCGGGAAGGTCTGAGGGTAGGCGTGATATGGGATACCAGGCGAAGGGAACGTCTCTTCCGCATAGCCGAGGAATGCATCCTGAAATGCCATGCTTCGGAACCTGTGGTCAGAGGGTGCGCTTTGTGAGGATAGTCCGTGCTGAGAGTAACTGTCGGCGGGGTATGCGAAGGACGATGCGTAGCCATCCGCGGGAACAGAGAGCATCGTCATAGAGGGACCATGATGTGATTCCGAGTAAGCGTTCGGGTAGTGGGTGAGGCTCGAGCCCAGACCGGACTGAGGTTTCGCAGTGAGATATATGAACGCGTTTGCCCGGGGCGAGTGGAGGAGTTGGGTCGTGCATGATGCTGCGTATGCGAAGAGAAGATAATCTGCGCTGCTGCCAGTCCTCTCGAAAAGAAGGTATATATATGCACCTTCCCAGACGCCAGACCTTGCGCGTCATAACGAAGCTACGAGCAAGCGCAGGAGGCCTAGATGGCATCGGCCAGGACAAAGCTCACCTCGCTGGCCACTGTGGTGAAGGTGGTGCCAGTAAACTTGAGGAACAAATGTCGACGCATTGTGCGCTCGGTGGTCTTCGCGATCAAAGCGCTGGTAAGGCTAAAGAAGGCCACGCCTGGAAGACACAGTCAGACTTAACGGACTCTGTTCCACGGCGGCACACCAGCCCAGCGCACCCAATGGTACCTGCGCCAGTTGCAATGTCAGCGTGTCGCCGAGCAAAACGGAAGCGAAGTACAACGCACAACGCAGTGGGCGGTGGCCACAGGTGGTGTTTGACAATCGGCGGTATTTTAACCGGCTTAAGCGGGAAAGAGTCGCAACTTTGACCCAGGTCAAAGGGAGTGGTCCACAAGACATCCATCTTGCCCCTCCGCGGCGGTTCTAGACTCGGAAAATCACGCAGTGAGCTCAACATTCGGACTTGGTTAACGCGACGTACAGAGAGCCTGCACTTTGCACGACGTGAAGTGTTTGTGACTATGTCTACATGCATCTTGAGAGATTATAGATCCGCTGCTACAATGCAGTGTACGCGCAGCAAGAGAGCTGCTGCCCTGGACTGGCGTAGACGGTGGAGGTGGTGTCAAAAGGCAAAGCGCCTAGACGCCGAAGCGACGAAGGCGCTCTTACTGGCTGCCAGGGCGATCACTCCTGCTTGGGCTGTTCCCACGCCGCACATGTTGTCTACGGGCCATTTTTCATAGGCTGTCGCCTGCGACATACCGAAAACGCACGGAGGAACCTGTGTAGCGGTATACGCAGGCTGCCATTCAAGCATCTGTCCAGGACAAGTCCCTAGCTCAAATCTCACATAACTTACGTCGGCGCTGCGCAGGGTAGACCTAGTGGAGGGCCCTCAACTGTATCAGCTACAACCAAGTGCTGAGGTCGAGGGAGCTCTTCAAAAATTCTTACGGATGGTGCTTGAAAACACGTAAGTGCTCAGCCGACTTCGTGGCGCTCATCAACAACGACTCTAGATCCTATCATAGACTCTGGTACGTCTTCATAGAACCAAACTCCTACATAAAAAACTCTTACAAGTTGCTTTGCAGCATATCAAATACAGCATTCATTTCTCTCGGCTCCCCTGTCTCGGCCTATGTCCTATGTCGCCTTCCAATGCCAGAACCTGTGTACATCCGAGCCGGACTCATCATCGACTTGTATCCCATATCCCGCTGGCGACGTCGCACCTAGGGATTTTATGCCACCTAAATCACCAATAACAGTCGTAGATGTCTTCCTCACCGAAACGCGAGGACTTCCATCGCTGTGCTGTGCATATCCTTGGGCCCGCGGACCTCGTGTCTGAAAAAAACAACAGGCGCACAATAACACGCAGGAATACGCGAGGACGAAATAGGCATATTGATTAACGGTACAGCAACTGCTGAGCAAAACTTAAGTGCCGCAGTGCTGCCGCCGGAAGCATTACCACCTGTTTGAAGCGAAATCCGCGTGACGCTGGCAATTCCGAATTCAACAATGATGGGCATGCGGGCGTGTGGACGAAGTACGTACGGTGGAATTCTATGCGCCGACATACATGCTTTATAATCTAAAAACTCATCGTGGCCGACTTCTGAGCGTAAGCAGGATAGCTCAATTTACCCAGAGACTGCCGTCTTCTTGCAAGTCGTGGCGGAAGAGTGGCAGTCTGTGACTTCGTTGAGCTATGACTGCGAGCCGCGTATGAAGACGTGTATGAAGACGCGTACATGGATAAATGCGCGGTGCATAGACGCGCACGCAGACAATTGCGCATGGAGGCCTTGAGGAGGGCCTTGGGCTAAAGCTCGCTCTGCGAATCAAGGTGCGTCGGCGAAATTGCCCGCCGGCTGCCATTGCTCAACTGTTGATCGATTCTACGCTTATATTTTGATCGCCAGATGGCTTAAGCCGCAGTTTACCTAAGAACCGTGCTTACTGAGCAGGAGCAAGGCCAATCGCGTCGAGGCAGGCTCCTGAAGGTAAATGTATATAAGGGATGGCATGGTTGGGGACACATAACCCAGCAATTGCCCCTCTCGCGAAATTTTCAGCACAAACACCACTTCTTTGAATTTCCGCTTTCACCATGTCTCACGGCAAGCAGTTCACTCTCTTCACCCACAAGGGCGGTCCGAATGGCTGGTGCGTACCATTGCGTATGGATATGGAGGCTTGCCTTGACGTTAACAATACCATACTCTGCAGGAAGGTCGCAGCAGTCATGGAAGAGCTCGGGTTGACGTATGAGTCCATCTACCTCGAGTTCCAAAAGAATGAGCAGAAGGGCGAATCCCATGTCAAGTACAACCCCAATGGACGCATTCCCACTATCATTGACCACAAGAACAATGACTTCGCTCTCTGGTGCGTACCATGTTTGCACAGGGATACCGAAGCCAAACTAATCCGCGTTTCAGGGAGTCGAACGCCATCATCCAGTACTTGGTGGACAAGTACGACACGGAGCACAAGATCTCCGTCGCAGACGGCAATGACAAGTTCACGCAGCTGCAGTGGCTGTACTTCCAGGCGTCCGGCCAGGGCCCGTACTACGGCCAGGCCGGCTGGTTCCACATCTACCACCCCGAGAAGATCCCCAGCGCGATCGAGCGGTACGAGAACGAGGTCAAGCGGGTGTTTGGCGTCCTTGAGAGCGTGCTCGCGAAGCAGGAGTACCTCGTCGGCGGCCGGGCCACGGTCGCGGATATTGCTTTCTGGCCGTGAGTGCTGAGTGTTGTGCGTGAAGCGTCTTCGGCTGAGTGCATCTTGCAGATGGAACATGGCTGCGACAGGCTTCCTCATGAAGGATTTCGACTGGACCACAGAATTCCCGAAGACTATGGCGTACGTGTCGCAGTCGTCGAAGCATTATTTGTGTTCCTAATTTTTCATCCAGCTGGCACAAGAAGATCATGGAGCGGCCCGCTGTAAAGAAGGTCTGCGACATCAGGGCTGAGCTTCTGGCGCAAAAATAAGCACATTTCTTGTAGTGTAGCTCATGTGAACCCATCGATCTCGCAATGCATTTTGGATACGATGAGCATTTATTGTCACAAACCAAGTATGTTACAAATCAGGCGTTGGTTTCATATCCCTACAGTTGTCCGTAATATTTCAGGAGACAGTGATTTTCTTGGGTGCTTGCTCGGGCGTAGTCTTTCGGGAACGTCACGGTGAGCACGCCGTTCTCCATCGACGCCTTGATTTCCTCGTCCTAAAACATGGTCATCAACCCGCTGCAACGTTGAAAATTCTGCCCAGCACATACCTTGATTCCCTGAGGAAGAGGAATCGACCGCGAGAACTTGCCGAAGCGGCGCTCGCGCACGGCGTAGCCGTTCTCGTCACGTTCAGATGACGTTTTGGACTCGCCCGAGACCGTGAGCGTGTTGTTGTGCATGTCGATGCTCACGTTCTCCTTGTTGAGACCAGGGAGCTCGAACGTCGCAGTGACCGTGTTCGTCTCGTCGTTCTGGTGGACGTCAATCCTGGGAAGAGGCATCAGCGCCGGTTCTCGGCAGGGACCGGAGACAATGTTAGTCACTTACCTGGGTCTCAGCACTCCTCGGGGCACTGTTCTCGAAATTCTCTGCGCTGCACTTGGCTGTTGTTGTTGCCGTGTGCGCGATGAGAGAATGACTCGTCGAAGAGACGGTCGAAGTCGGTGAGGGTGTAGAATGGCTCGTGGAACCAGTAGGATGCCATTTATGCGAGTAGCTTGAGTGTGAGTAGCGAGGGCTTGTTCGGGATCGAGGTGAGTTTGTTGGACTTGAGCTTGACAACGGTGCGCTTTTCGCGAGGCTTTATATACTTCTAGACCCTCCGCTCCGGACTGACGCGCAGCACCTCGAGAACATTCGCAGAACCCGGCTGCCGACTCGCTACTCGGTGGCATTGTTTCCAGCAATTTCGTTGATCGCTTCTCGCATGTGGTCGTATTCTCGAGTCTATTCAGCTGCCGAACCTTCCAGAACATATTAGGTCAGCATCTTTGTGGCGTGCAGTCAAAGTACGGAACAAACCGAGATGGAGGTGAAGTCATTGATGACCTGCCTTCAAGTACGATGCTTCTAGAACCAAGTTGCTGCGTACTTGCTTCTCGATCCATCGTTTCCAGCAACTTCGTTGAACGCTTCCCGCAGGTGGTCGTGATGCCGAGTCTATTCAGCTGCCGAACTTTCCAGAACACGTTATTAGGGTCATCATCTTTGTGGGGTGCAGTCGAAGAACGGCACAGACCGAGGTGAAGTCATTGATCGTCTGCCTTCGTCTGCGTCAGGCACGATGCATTTGAGAGCTCCGAGAGTGGCTTCGCAGCTCCGCAACTTGTTTCAGTACGCACTTGGAAAGCAGAACCCAAGGGGGGAAGGACCAGCGGACGAATGGACAGACGCTCTGTCTCGACGGCCTCCTCAGCGGTTCTGGAAGGCCTTGACTGCCTCGGCTTCCTGGTGCTCGAGCATCGAGAGCGTCAGTCGGTCTGCCTCCGCCTGCACGCCCGCTTCGTCTTCCGTCCAGGCAACCTCGTTCTGCCAGTGGTCGCGTCACTCCTGCAGTTTCCACATGTCGTCCCGCATCTCCAGCCGCTTGACCTCGTACTAGCCGGCTCGCCTGTTAGCCCTCAGTTTAAGCCATTCGTTAGCATAGAGCTACCGCGTCTTCTTCTCGTCACGCCGGAGGGTCTTGGTAGACTCTGACATGGAGAGCTCGCTCCGCGGCAACCACCGCCTCGGCCTGGCTCGCATGTGCTTCGAGCTCCTGCGTCTTCGTCTTCTCGAGGTAGAGCTCAGTCATCAACTTCGCTCATGCGTGCCTTAGTGGCGAGCTTCTCCTTGGCGCTCTCCAGCTCGGGACGAGGAATCCTCGGTGGGAGTGGCCTCGGCGATAATCTGGATCCTGGCATCCTCGAGTTGCGTGGATAGTTCAGCAGAGGGAGTCTTCTCCAGCCTCGAGCTCGAGCTTCTACACGTCCCCTCTCCCTCAGCGATGGCGACAAGGCAGCCGAAGTCGCTTGCGTCAGCTTGGAGTGCCGTGATCTTGCCATCGGCAGCCTCGAAGTTGGCGCCTTCTTGGAAGAGGGCAGGTTGGGTGTTCCCGGGCGCCGAAGCAGTGAGTCGATCATCTTCAGCGAGTTCATCCAGAAGACGGCGTGTAGACGAAGCCAACAAAAGAGAGGTGTCTAGTTTATCTAGAAGCTCCGCCTGGTCGTCTTGCAGTCCAGCGAGTTTCTCTTGGAACCAGTGTCGGACTGTGTGGTCGGCGTGCTAAGCTTCCAATCGGATGCTTCAGGTGAGGCGCGGCGAGCTCGGACTGAAGGTCGGCAGCATTTCTCGGGGCGGAGATGAGGGCGTTGGAAGTGTGCTGATGCTCCGGCAGGAGCTTGCGGTTCGCGCCGGCCAGCCAGCCGACGCGCAGAGCGAGAACGATCCTGTGCTTCTCATAGTGGTTGGCCTTGACCCGTTCGGAGTGCAGGTAAACTTGAGCTTGGTTGAGCTTGCCATTGTGATCGGCGTGGTACAGCTTATCGACGTAGTCCAAAGCGAGCGGCCTCTTCTCCTCCACGGACGTTTCATGGCGAGCCTTGAATAGCTTGAACGCTGAACGACTATGAGATTACAGTTCTCCAGCGCAAGAGAGTGACAGCGTACAATTAATGTTGTATGTGTAGAAGCCCCTCCCTCCAACCATAACATTCCAATCTCAGTCATGGCGGCCCCTCTGTCTCAAGCTCTGCCACCCTTTTGGCCCTATTGGTAGTTGCCTTGTACACAAAGAACAACGCGTGAGTATTGGTCAAGCTCTGCAGAACATCAGTCAGTAAATACGTGAACAGGCTTGCATCGCCGTCGAGCACGCACCATGACCGACAGTGCTAAACTGGGCAGCGAAGTCGGCAGAGCCGAAGCGAGTGGCGGAGGTAGTAGAGAGTGAAGAAGGCAATGGTACCTGAAGGGATAGTGGAAGGGAGTCGGACTGTGGGATGGAAGTAGGAAGTGAAGGGAGATGCGAGGCAGGAAGAAGTTGCAAGTGAGCATGTCCGGTTTTGAGCCAATCTCCAGCTCGATCGCGCACTGAGGTCAGCCTCTTTCCAGACGGTTCATCACACAGCCTGTGCTAGCTATGAGTAGCATCTTCAATACTCCAAGAATCTTGGATGGCTGGCCAGCATCTCCGATTCTCTGGTTATGCCTGACTGTAGTCGAGCGACCGCGACATCGCTGAAAGCCTTCGTAGTCTTGCTCATGGCCAGCTGTGACTTCAGCGAGTCTTTGCACGTAGATATCGAACGTCGTAGCAATGCTCCTATTTTGCCACAGGCATGTAAGACGGATAGTGCGAGAATTTAAATCGTGGCAGTGTACAACGGTGTGAGGGTCACGAAGAAAGTCCAGGGTCCCGGACCTGGCCGCGAACCTCCCTGTCCGTGCGGGTGAATAGGCGCATCAATTGTTTGCCGCCTTGTCTAGAGCCTTTCGCCAAGCCTTTGAGGGACGCTGGGCTTGGACTCGAACACCTCACACGGCATTCCGCACGCTTAATGTGAATCGCTTCCGGTCAGCCCTGGGACTAGCTTCACTGCAATAATGCCTCGTAGGACTAGGAGAGCTCAGATTGCATTAGCAAATTTGGGGATATACGGCAAGCGCAAAGCGATTCGCGACAAGAGCAAGGCTGCACAGGACCCGAAAGGCAACGGTGAGAACGTGAGTCGATGGCTGGACTCGTTATCCTGCATCATCCTCTGACACTTGAGTCACAGCCTTCTGTTGGGACTGAGAAGCCCAATGACCCTCAGCAAAAGGCGCGCGAGGCTCAACAACACATGTGGCAGACCTTCGACGAGATTGCGAAGCCTACCTAGTCCTCATGAATGGCTTCTACACAGGAACGAACGGGAAGACGGTGATGTCACTTGCTACTGTACGTGGTTTGAGTAGAAAACTTGCACAGTGAGCACGAGCTGACTGTAATCGTCGCCAGGAAATCCCGCATAGGCCAACGGCCGTCATAGTGCTTCAAGTTCAACACTCCTGGTGCAGCAAGCACTGAGTTAACACACCTCACTACTATGATTCGCACTCTTCAAGTGGGGTCTTATGGCCTCTAATTCAAACCTCTTACAGGAACAGCATGCGCCTGGACAGTCCCTTTCTCCTACGTTGTCGGCCAATGTCATTACATATATTACAGCTGAATAGTTTCTCTCATACATTAGCAGACACACAATGCCGACTTTGATGCTACATCTCTCTTTCACATCAACGTGTGACTCCGAAAGAATACATTCCGTCCCTTCAATTAATGGCGATCTTCTTCGGGGCCTGCTCCGGCGTCACCTTCGGGAATGTTACGGTGAGCACGCCATTCTCCATCGACGCCTTGATCTCCTCATCCTATGATTTGGGATCAGCTACTATTTTTGACTGCACAGAAGCAAATGCCACGTACCTTTGTTCCCTGAGGAAGAGGGATTGAGCGCGAGAACCTGCCGAAGCGACGCTCGCGGACAGCATAGCCGTTCTCGTCACGCTCAGATGACACCTTGGACTCTCCGGAAATCGTCAACGTGTTGTTGTGCACGTCAATATTGACGTTCTCCTTGTTGAGACCAGGGAGCTCGAATGTCGCCGTGACCGTATTGGTGTCGTTGTTCTCGTGGACGTCCATCCTGTGTTGCGTCATGTTAGTAAGTGCGTCAGCTAACAATTGCATAATATCTGCTAACCTTGGTCTTAGCAATCCTGAATTACCGCCTTCACCACCAAGTTGCTTCTGCTGGACTTGGTTTTGGTTTTGTGCCTGTGAGCGGGTGAAGGCCTCGTCGAAAAGGCGATCGAAGTCAGAAAGAGAGTAAAATGGCTGGGAGAACCAGTATGAAGCCATTGGAGAAGTAGTCAGATTCGTAAGTAAGTGAGGTAAGATGGAGTGGCTGGTGAGTCTGTGCTCTGCGTCGCGGTTGGCGAAAGCGTGCGCTCTGCGTGGGTATATATATACTTGTAGTATGCCTAAATTCAGCGAGTCAGGTCATTTCCAGGGCTTTCGATAGGTCTTGCACCGCTGTTCTTTCATTATTTTTTGGTTGTCGCACATGTCACATGGGGGCTGTTTCCAGTAATTTCGCTGGACTATTCCAGCATCCTGCTCATGATGTGAAGCCCATTACGTCACCGAACATTCTGGCATCTCGATTTTGTGGCGCAGTGGCGCATCAAATGCGCGTGATGCGTACAGTGTGCGTGGGAAACTCCGTCGAAACTCCGTCGATGAAGGAAAATCGGGCGTTTGACACGTTGTTGTGTAACTCGTGGGTCCCTATAACTTCAAGTCGCTATGACCAGTTCTCCTTATGTATCGATATTTGCGCCGCCGTATACTGGAGCCAACGCGTGCATATGTCCGAAACGGGTCCAGGTATAGCCAGTCAGGATCACTGGCGGTCAACTTGAAGGATGTCGATGATGACTGTCTAGCCCGCACAAAATGCTCAAGCTCAAGGCCAGATATGTTGCGGAACCGTATGATGCACAATGCCACTGCACTAATCTGCATGTTTTGACCTCTGTTCGGAAAGCATTTTGATGTTGATGCTAACAGCCCACTTCTTGGAGATCAAAGGGCCACCGCTTAGGACAAACGAAGGGGATGGCCACATTCGCCATTCCTACATTGTTGCACGTGGTCAGCAACGAAAAAGATATATAAAAGTGCGTTACACCCCTTTCTTGACTCACCACATCCCAGTCCCTCTACTCGAATCTCCGCAGCAAGACCAACAACTACACATTCACAATGATACCAAATCCTACCAACACACCCCCACCATAGTCGGTCATCTCACCGGTCAATACGAGGAATTCGACGAACCTATTCAAGTAACGGTTGCTCTTACGAGATCTCCAGACCGCCCTCCCTTCCGTTACTCTCCTGACATGCACGATCCCCAACACCACACCTGGTGCATAGTCTGGCCCGTGCGACTATTCCTTTACCCCGCAAAGGACGCTCCGGCACCGGGGCATCACCAAAGCTCTGACGACGCCATAGGCCACATCGTAATTCGTCAAGTTCACTGTCAGAACCATCTCTGCTTAGACTGCTGGAAGCACGTCTCTTTGTACTGCCCGAAGGAAGTCGTGGCAGGAACAACGTCGGTGAATGTCGCCAAAATGCAGCACCACGACCTTGCTGTACTTTCCAAAGAGAAGCGAGAAGAGCTGCTCCAAGTTGCAAGTGGTGTCATTGCGGTCAAGAACGTCAAGAAACATGGGTGCGCCTATGGGAGCGGTCGATGGGAGTTGATGCGTAGTTCAGAATGGGCAAAGACAGTTTTGGATATGTGTGTGGCAGAGGATGTGATAGACGTGCACGAAAGAGCGGCATGCGCCCAAAGCATCTTGGACGCCATTCCGAAGGAGAACTTGTTTGCAAAATTGTTTTCTGAGGACTGTTAGCTCCGCTACGCCTTATAGCTCAAATTTAGATGTATACCAGATAGTCTGTTATACACTGGTTACTGTCGCATTCATTCCTCCGGCTCTGTGTCTTGAGAGCAACTTTGAAATGCCAGCCAGGACTGGACGCCACAACGGCAGACTGCTGCATTTGGAGATGGGGCAAGCAGGCGCAAACATCATGACACGCGCGCAGCCGCCATTCAGAGGGTTCGACCCTAACGCTGTCCATCTCCGCCGAACTGGCTGGTTTCGAGTTTGCTCCTGCTGTCCTCCCGTGTAAACGCGCAGCCCCCTGACACGATACCCTTTGTACATAACTGTGGGATGCGACGCATCACTATCGTCAATCGTTCTCAAGATATCGTAAACTATCGCCTAGAGCAACAGCCCGAAGACAAGGAAACAACCGCGCAGCTCTTCCCTGCAGCATCAACCACGTTTGAGCTGCCCAGCTTTCGTGCAGGCCTCACGCTTACACCACATCCAACTACAAACAAGCTCAGCTCTGAGGACGAAAAATCCTCTGTCGCACCGGATGGTTTCACTATACGCGCACCTATGGCTCTCGGGGCGATGTGGAAAGAGGTTGATGTGCCAGAGACTTGCCCTTGGATAATATTCAGAAGCAGAGTATGTTTCTTCAAAGCTTGTACTGGACTATAAGACCGAACTCATAGTATCTGTAGGTCACAAGGAAACATCATCGCTTGCTAATTCTACCTCGACGCGACCTGAGCGCATTCTTGAGCGACATTCCAGATGCTGTCCCTCTTTCGCGTCTTGCTCTACCCGGTACACATGACACGTACGTACATCAGATACTCGAGTTATTCAGCCATCTTACTCCAGCGGTTAGTATGGCGTTCTACGGCTGGCCAATCTCCCAATGCCAATCTCTAGAGACACCTCTCGTTAGGCAGCTTGCGTCTGGAATCAGACTTCTCGATATACGCCTCGCCATCAAGAATGAGCAGCTCATTGCATACCACGGGCTATACCCTCAAAGAGCGTCCTTTCAAGACATACTGGCTGTAATTCATGCTTTTCTTACGGCGCCGAAGACGTGCGGGGAAACCATTGTCATGTCAATCAAGCAAGAAGACTTCATGACCGTACCGGGCGAGAAGTTCTCGGCACTTGTCCATAGCGAGATCATGCGCGGACCTGGCGGCAGAGCGATGTGGTACCTCAATAACCGTGTACCTCTCCTTGGTGATGTGAGAGGCAAGGTTGTCATGTTCAGCAGGTTTGGTGGTGATGGCACGGGCTGGGAAGGTGGTTTGGAAGGCATCGGTATCCATCCCACTAATTGGCCCGACAGTGAGAAGGAAGGCTTCACATGGGAGTGTAAGAATACGCTCGTCCGTACCCATGACTGGTGAGCAACCCTTCGATGGCATTCTTTGGTCTGACGTAACGTTAATCCCTCTCTCCAGGTACAACATCCCGTCTTTCCTGTCAATACCGGAGAAGACTGAGCTCGCTACCCAAATCCTCCTCCCACCGCCAAACTCACCACCCATGCCAATACTTTCCATAACCTTCTTCTCTGCAGCATCATTCCCGCTCGCCTTTCCACCTACCATTGCTCGAGGATTTGGCTGGCCGAAGATGGGCTTAGGGGTCGAGGGCGTCAACGCCCGCGTCTCACGATGGCTCATGGACGTGCTTGGTGGGGAATCTAAAGAACTCCAAGGACGGAAGGAGCCACGAATACGTGGTTGGGCACTTACGGACTTCTACGAAGATCCAGAGAGGGCGCTTGTCCCTCTTCTCGTAGAATGCAACTTTAGAGGAAGGGTGAAGGGTGAGGAGGGTTGGTCATGATGCTCGCACGACGCACTGCGATACAATACGGACTACTAATACCAGTGTTGGATTATCCCGGCTATCCTTAATTACGAACTTTTGGACGCAATACACGAAGCATGTACGTGTGCGGTGTCGATTTTTGTAACGGGGTGGTGTTGATGTTGCTTTCTCGGCAGGAGTTGACTTGCCCGCTGATTCAGCTCCGACGTCTGAAAAGCGAGTTCCCCGTTCTCAATCTGGTTAGCCTACGAAGCGTTGGGGCACTGCGCATTGCCGCGGGACCTCTGGTAGATCGCTGTTGCGCTTGGGTGGCTGGTCTTTTCCAACCACAACCGTCGTTCGCCCTTTTAGACCCTCTTGCTGGAGCAGTACTTGCGTCGAACTACCGCGGCCAGTATGAGCGCAAGCGGTGGCGGATCGCAACACGCTGGGCCTTCTGGGATACGCTTCGCCAGGTCAGAGAAAGGAAAAGAGGTCGACAGGACGCAAAAAGCCACTTCGCAAGTAGTGGGTAAGGCCTCAGAAGCAATGCGCGAGATGCGCAAGAACCGTGAGTTATCGGAGAGTGAAGCTGGTACGTACATATCCATACTGCTTTCGCGAAACGGCGCTGATGATTTCTGCCCTTGGTTGCGCACATTTCAGAAGTGGTGGAGGTCTTTAACCCGCCTTGCTCTGCGTGCAAACAACGCGACATCAGCTGCACCTCTCAGACCGGCGCAAAGAAACCTACGGTTGCTTGTGATCAATGCAATCGCGGTAGGCGTGCGTGCTCCTTCGTCGCGAAGCGCAAAGGTGCGTTCCCTGCACTTTCCGTACACGCGTTCCGGACACAACACTGACATGTTCAACCGTATTAATAGCCACGGAGATGGACACCAGCGACAGCGAGGGCAAGGCTGAAGACGGGAATAAAAAGAAGAAGCAGCTTGCTGGCGACACGTCGCAGGCCAAACTGTCGACGTGGTTCAACCGTCAGGGCACTCCCACGTCTCGTTCACCGTCGCCCGCGTCTGCACCGGGAGAGCAAGAGTTGAAAGAGGACGTGAAGGATCCGGGCGCCCTCGAGAGTACCCAAAACGACGCACCAGAGCTCCCTGAGAGCTCCCGTTCGTCGCAGCCCGTGGACGTCGACAGCGATACACCAGACGACGCGCCGCAAAAGAGGCTGTCACCGTCCCCAGGTCGGCTCCCAAGCCCAAAATCAAGGCGCCGACGTCGATCCCGGCGAAGCTTGCGGTAGCTCAGGCGCAAAGCAAAAGTCGCTTTGAACGGCTGCGCAAGGCGAGGCAGGCGTTCCTTGACAAGCTTAGCAAATTGGAAGGAACGGGGGCATTGCTACGCATGACTATGACGATCTGTACGTTCTCGCTATGAGCTGGCAGACCCATGAAGATCTGGTGTGGCCTCCAGAACTGAAGTGAATGTATCGTGCATATAAGTATTGCTACCCCCTGACATTACATGTCCGTGTGCAAATAAGCCCCATGTTTATACCGTAAATCCCCACTCAATGCCCGTTGTTATTATATAAGTCCATAAAACCCGAATTGAAACAAGCAAGTTCGCACCACCGGTGAAACATTCTGGGACCAAAGAGACAGTGTTCTACGAGCTCATCTCGAGACCATTTTCGCACGGCTCTTCGCCTTCAAGGTTCGCGGAGGCGGCCTCCGCCACATGATCCCGGCGGCGTTTCTCCAAGATGATGAAGGTGAGTACGATCATGTCGATGTCCAGATCGCACGCGCGAATCCTGAGAAGCCATCGATGTTCGCCTTTGAAGAGCCCTTCCCTGACGAGTTCATGCATATGGCGAGCGACCTCTTGTCCGGAGCTGCGCTGTGTAAGCTAAGGAGCGAGTCACGGTTGCGCCGTGAGGGGGAGAAGGAGCGAGAAAGCTGGGTAGGTGGTCCACTTACGACATAGCCGCTGCCCTTGGAATGCTTCCAGCGGTACTCTTCGTTGTCGTTGCCCAAGAAGTACCGTGCTCTTGAAAAAATTTTTGAGGCTAGGCACAGCATACAACAGAAAGTTGACTTACGTGCTGAAAGTACTGCCCAGCTTGTACAACAGCTCCCTGACCTCGAGTTTTTGGACAGTCCCATCGAAGACGTTGCTTTGGACCACCGGGTGTGCGCCCCAGCGCCGCCACTCGACCTCTCCAACAATGCTGTCCGCAAGGCTGTCCGCCGGCCGGGATATCCTGGTCACAGCGGCGCATCGTAAGCCACCAACTTTCGAAGTGGCGACTTTGTACTGCGCGACTCCGTTTGCCGACACCAGTGTCGTCTGTTCGGGGTCGTTAGGAACGAGATAGAGGTTCATAGCGAGGACGAAAGACGAAGGCTGGAGGGGCAGAGAGGAGAGCAAGTGCAATTATTGTTCGGGACGAGGTACCTTGACTAACAGCTCGCAGCTGCCTTTATAGCACAGAGGCTAACATGACAGGACTGGCCGGTAGGGCCTAGAACGTTGAGCCTACATGGTTGGAGGCAAACGGTCTATTTTGAGAGTTACGAAGCCATCCACGGTGACGATCCTGACCGACGGAGGCTGGCAATAGCTGCTTCCGCGAAAGCTATAGCGGTCTAGACCGGTGTTCTGGAGCCAGAATGGCGAGCTCTGTGGATGACCGGTACGATGATAGAGTCGAACATCTGAAATCGAAATATGTCAGCGTGGGCCATGTCGGGGGCTCCAATTCTCCCAGCCCACGTCGCAGTGAGCGTGCTGAAGCAGGATGCCGAATATGTCAGTCGAAACTCGAATGATTGAGAGTGATAGAGCAGAGATAGGAGTACTAGTGTTCAAGGGTCGTAGAACCAAGGATTAGAGACGTCTTAGGAGCCTGAGGACGTGAAGGTGAAGAAAGAAAGCGCGACTAAATAATTTCAGCAATTTCTATCCAATTTCCCGACTTTCTGATTGGCGCGTCTGCCTGGGTGCATCCTCCTCCGCACTCTCGACCATCACGGGAGCCTCGCCTACACCCGCTCATCTTCCCCGCACCTGCTTCGCCGTTACCTCATCGGCCCGGAAATGAGTACAAGAGCTGCATGCGTCGCGCCCAGCGTGACGCAGTCACCTGTGTTCGCTGCCATCATCATCCATTCGGTCGACGCTTGGTCTTGCGGTCGTCTCGGTAGCCTCTGCACAGTCCCTGGTATAAGAAGGTCTCTTTGCCATACAACCATACAAGCTGCCCTTGAACCCATCTCCCACTCTGCGTGTGCTCTACGATGTTTCACTCGACACTCCGACATACTTCACTCGCGCTCGCGGCGGCGTGTGCAGCAGAAGCTGCCACGAGCCTACCTGCAGAGCTCTTCTCGCCCTCGGTCGCCCAGAAGATCCTCAAGACCGCTCAAACCGTACAGAGCCCGTCCAAGTACCCGCAATACACAGACCGAGTCGAAGGAGCTTGGCAGTACTTCAGCCCTGACACTTGGACGAGCGGGTTCTTCCCCGCGACACTTTACGAACTGAATCGGCGCGCCTCGTTATGTCCATCTGCCGATCTGAATGGGACGGATTGGGTGGCTCTAGGACAGACTTGGAGTGCGGCGGAGGTGCCTCTCCAGACGAAGACGGGTGTAGGACATGATGTCGGTTTCTTGAGCTTTCCGTTCGCGGAGGAGCTGCAAATGTGCGCATGCAGCTTGCTATATGCATATATGTCGCTTCATACTCATCGCCGCGAACAGACACCCAGATAACCAGTCGGCAATTGACGGTGTGAGCAAGTTCGCTACTGAGCTCGCTGCCCGGTTCAACCCTATTGTGGGATGCACGAGGAGTTGGGATACGTCGGACCCTACGGATTTCCAGGTTATAATAGACAACATGATGAATCTCGAGGTGAGTTCGTTTGTGATCCTCTTGCTGCATGTATATTAAGCACGCGGCCTTCACTAGGTGCTCTTCTTGTCCGCCAACCAAACTGGAAACCACACGCTCGTTGACATCGCCACTTCCCATGCAGACAAAACTGCTGTGAATCATATTCGTGAGGATGGTACGTGATGTTGTGAGTGTAAGACCTTCGCAGTGCTGTGACATTTGTCAGGTTCATCTTTCCATGTCGTTGATTACAACTCTACAACCGGTGTTGTGATCAGTCAACACACCTCGCAGGGATATGCCGACAACAGGTAAGTCCGCCGTATGTGCATCGTCTCCTATTCTTACCGAAGGGTTTCATTTCATAGCACATGGAGTCGTGGACAAGCGTGGGGTATTTACGGTTTCGCTAATAGTGCGTTCTTTTCTATCGCCTATAGTACCGTTTGCCTAACAAGCAAGCTCTAGTGTTCAAGCATACACAGAACACAAGCTATCTCGAGACATCTCGAAGGATGGCCGGTTACTTCCTCTCGCATATACCGGACGATGGTGTTGTCCCATGGTACGTCACCGCTGCTTTCCGTACACCCCGGACTTGGGCTGAGCTATCCGTCTTCGCTGCATACAGGGACTTCAATGCACCGCTCGACCCTCCACGACCCGCTGATTCCTCGGCGGCGATGATCGCAGCGAATGGGCTGATCCTCCTTTCGCAAGGCGAGCTCTCGCTACAGCCACCTAACAAGACTGGCTCGGACTATTATGTCGGCGCTGCTATTGACGTGCGTAGTCTGTTCTCGAAGTCTTCTCGATATCCATCGGGGCTGTCCACGAACCGTCGAGGACAGTTCCATGTGATACTGCGAAGATTACCGCCGTGATCCTTGGCTGAGACTCAACTTTGCTTGGATAGATTATCACGAACATGACGGCTTTGGCGTGGCGCCCTGACTGGCAAAGTCTACTGGCTAACGGGACGGTCAACAACCCGCAGCATAACAATCTCACTGGTATTGTCTATGGTGGGTTCGCAAATCCTGTTTTATGGGGGCGGTTATGCTAACGAGCTTCGTCCACAGGTGACTTCTACTTCGTGAAAGCTGGTAACGACTTGGTGTCTCTTGGCGTGGCGACTTGCAACGGCAGCCTCACGGGTACCCTACCGTCTTCTCCGTCAACATCACCAGCACCAAGTGCCTCACCGTCCGCTACGGACAGGACAACTTCTAGCGCGGAGAGAAGCCTGGAAACGACACTCAACATGGTGGTCATGCTTGTAGTATTGGCTTTCCTGCTCTCATAACGATTGCACACGACTCTGTTCCCCTTTCTTGCACGGACTTCTTCATTTGCGATTTGAGATTGATATCAATGTAAATACTGCAAAGGACAATAGTTACACCCAGGCTATGAACAGCGCACCATTGTGAATATTGTGCCCTCTCTTCTCCATTCTCCGCTTCGCTGACTACATCGCGCCCATAGACCCACTGTCCGAAAGCCTGTTGAGTTTTCAAGATGTCGCGCACCGCTGGCAACTGCTATCCACGTGAAATGTCACACGGAAATGAGCGTGTGATGTTGTCGGGGTCCAGAGAAGGTAGAGGCCCGATAGACATGGTGAGGGAGCCGACGACGGTAAGCTAGAGCACCGTAAAGAGCTTCGATCAACCATAGGCCAAAGCGTACGTGGTCGGTCGTGAGAGACAAAAGGCATTCAGGTCGCAGGGCTCCGTCGCAGCTCCGCGCGCTTCGTCCTAAGAGCGCAGCCCCTGGTGGCGTACGTCTGCCTTCCACATATCATTCTTCCTCCGAGTCTTGAGTCCTGTGTACCTTGCCGAGAACAGTGAGGTCCGAGTGGACAAAGGCCTTGCCAAAGACGGAGGAAGCGAGATGTTCGTTGTAGTTGCTACAGAGACGAAGAGAGCGCCCGTTTTTGGCTCCTGTGGAGATCTTGCCAGGGCGGGCAGTCGAGGCGCCGTAGATAGCGGAGCCACTAACTTTCGGCGCCATCGTCGTCCCCAGCGAGCTATGGCCCAACAGCACCCATGAATCGTTCGGAAAGCCTGCAGGATCCTCTTCAACGCCGTCGAAGCCACTGAGAGCATTTGAGGTAGGCTGTGAACCGCAGAGTCGAGATGGAGGAGAGGATGAAGATGGTCGTCAAACGGGATCAAGGTCTGATCTGGCTGATTGATAAGGCAGGGGGAAGTTTTTGTCGGAGTTTCAATCTCCGAGCCGTATATAAAGGCTTCGGGTTGCGTTCTCCTTCGCCCCTTCTCCCCGCCGCAGCTTTCCCACGGTTGCTAAATTCACAAATTCCATCCACGTTCTACGACGACCTCGAGCATTCGTTTGCTCGTCCTCAGTAACGTCCGCCGCCGCGCCTATACAACATGTCTTTCGCCCTTCCAGCTCGTCAGGTCACTTTCGGCCGCTCCGCGGCGGTGCCACCTCAGCAGCAGTACCAGCAGTCGCAGCCGCAGCCCTATGCGCAACAGCCTCAGCCTCAGCAGGCCGAACGGCCTGGCTCTGCCCTACCAGACGAACTCCTACCTTCCTGGCCCGTCGAGCCTCGCGCTGCCTGGCCCTGTACCCACTGCGCCGACGTATCAGTCGCAGCCATTGCCGACTCCTGCGCCGTCGCAGCAGCAGCAAACGTCGGGCTCTCCGGTCGCCAGCGGTAGCCACTCCCCCGCCATTGCCGGCCCATCCACCCCTGCACCTGCCGCTGTACCCTCGACGCCTGTGCCGTTGACCCTCGAGCAGCAGCACATCACCGCCGTTGAGGGTATCGTACCCACTCTTCAGAACATCGTCGCGACGGTGAACTTGGACTGCCGACTTGACCTGAAGACGATCGCCTTGCACGCCCGTAATGCGGAGTACAACCCCAAGGTTTGTCCACTTTGATTTGCTCACAGTGTAAATGTCGGATACTATCCGTCATTGCACCAACAGCGTTTCGCGGCCGTGATCATGCGTATCCGTGACCCGAAGACGACTGCTTTGATCTTCGCGTCGGGCAAGATGGTCGTCACCGGTGCCAAGTCGGAGGACGACTCGCGTCTGGCGTCGCGCAAGTACGCGCGTATCGTTCAGAAGCTTGGCTTCGACGCCAAATTCTCCGAGTTCAAGATCCAGAACATCGTCGGTAGCTGTGATGTAAAGTTCCCTATCCGTTTGGAGGGTCTTGCCTACAGCCACGGACAGTTCAGCAGTTACGAGCCTGAGGTGCGTCGTCATCGATTCGTTCACTCGATCGTGTGCTTACATATCTGTATGTAGCTATTCCCTGGTCTGATCTATCGCATGATCAAGCCCAAGGTCGTGCTGCTCATCTTCGTATCTGGGAAGATTGTCCTCACGGGTGCCAAGGTGATTATTCATCCACCATGATTGGCTCAGTGCTGTCCTTCGGGACGTTCTTTACTGAGTACGCTGACACTGTCATCTCATGACCAATAGGTCAGAGAAGAGATCTACACAGCTTTCAATACCATCTACACCGTGCTGTGCGAGTTCCGCAAACCGTAGATGGCTGACCGCATGCCATTTGCCGCCCATCCATCTGCCGTGCTGCATCGTCGTCGCCCATATGGAGTGGCTCGTCTCTGATCCACGGTGCGGATGGGGAGGCATATTAGAAAACGTGATAAGGGATGCATTGGACGAGGAGCGGACGTAGTGCACGAGAGATGCTCCCTCCTCCTTACCCTTTCGAACTCACATTATACCTCACCCACAGTTTCTTCGGACCTTCCTGTCTTTTCTTGGTCGTCGCGCATCATCCCCTATCCCCCACCCCGCAATAACATATAAACCTACAGTAGCCATTACATTAGTGTGTCATTATTGTTTCGTGTATACAATGTATTATATCTGCATTCTTGATGTTTTGTCTCCTTAAGATATTTCGGAGCGTGGTCGTACCTACTTGAGGCAATGTCTTGACATCGGCGCAAACACTCGTGAACCTGCTCAAACATGTACGCTTTGTCCCCTCTGGCGATGATCATATTACTCATGCGCGGCTTGCTAGGAATCATAGCGCCGAGTGTTGGTATTCCAAGACACTGCAGTTGAATGCTGTACGGTTTGACTCGCGAGGAGAAATATTCTGGTATGCGTTCAAAACATTCACGAGTGCCAGAACCTTACGCTTTAGTTAACAACGTCGTTGAAGGACTCAGTCGAAAATCATTCAACTTCGTGGCATAGACATAGCGCGACATTCGAGAACCTTCCTCCATGCATTCCTCGACACGTCGACCGGCGCCTCCGTAAGAAATTCACACGCACGCGCACCGTGGGCTCAAGTGCCTTGAATTGAAACGAGTTGCGGAGCAGCCGTCGGAGCCTCTTTCAGAAGCATCGTACTTGAAGGCGGGTCATCAATAGGGACTTTGGCACCGGAATATATTCCGGCCCAATTTGGTAGCCACCCAAAAGGTTGCTATCACGGCGGGACCCGAGGTTGGAGCCCCGCTAACTGAGGGACCAATGGGGCGTGTACCTTGGATCCCGCCGTGATGGCTGTTGATGCGAGCCGTTTTAGGAGGCATACCAAATGAGGACCGGAATATATTCCGGTGCCAAAAGTCCCTAATGACTTCACCTCCATCTCGGTTTGTTCCGTACTTTGACTGCACGCCACAAAGATGCTGACCTAATATGTTCTGGAAGGTTCGGCAGCTGGATAGACTCGGAATGCGACCACCTGCGAGAAGCGACCAACGAAATTGCTGGAAACAACGCCACCGAGTAGTGAGTCGGCAGCCGGGTTCTGCGAATGTTCTCGAGGCGCTGTGCGTCGTCTAGAGCGGAGGATCTGGAAGTATATAAGGCCACTGCGAGCAGCGTACCGCCGTCACCAAGCTCAAGTTTAAACAACTCACCTCGATAAAAACAAGCCCTCGCTACTCTCGCTCGAGTTACTCACTCGCGGAAATGGCATCCTACTGGTTCCACGAGCCATTCTATACCCTCACCGACTTCGACCGTCTCTTCGACGAGGCCTTCTCTCAGCGCGCACACGGCAACAACCACGACCAGGTGCAGCGCAGAGAGGGTCCCGAGAATAGTGCCCCGAGGGTGCTGAGACCTAGGTGAGCGACGAACATTATCCCCAGCCCTTGCCGAGAATCGACGCTGATGCCTCTTCCTCAGGATTGACGTCCACCAGAACGACGAGACGAACACAGTCACTGCGACGTTCGAGCTCCCTGGTCTCAACAAGGAGAACGTGAGCATCGATGTGCACAATAACACGCTCACGGTCTCGGGCGAGTCCAAGACGTCGTCTGAGCGGGATGAGAACGGCTACGCTGTGCGCGAGCGCCGCTTCGGCAAATTCTCGCGGTCGATTCCTCTCCCTCAGGGAACCAAGGTATGTGCTGTGCAGATTTTTCAGCGTTGCAGCAGGTTGATGACCATGTTTTAGGACGAGGAAATCAAGGCATCCATGGAGAACGGCGTACTCACCGTGACGTTCCCAAGACTACGCCCGAGCAGACACCCAAGAAGATCACTGTCTCTTGAAATGTTACGGACAACTGTAGGAAGATGACATCCAAATTGTAATATACTTAATTCGCAACAATGAATGCTCAAGTTGGTCTCTGTTTATGGGGCGTATAACAGTGTGCAATCGGTTAATAGCCTCGTCGCAGTGCCAACAGTGGATACTCAACTTATGCAATAGCCTATCGGGATCGGTGACGATGCACGACTCATCTTCCCTTCAGATACACAACTTATATTCCATTTTGTTTCACGAGGCCTCAGTCGGTTTTGTTATCTCGTTGAATGTTTGCCACATGCGTTTCTGAGCCTCCGATGCTCTGTGCTCTAAACTCGCGGGCTCCGTCGGAACAGCAGGGATCTGAAGCAGCCGTCACCGCAACGTTGATAATAGGGAATATTAGACTCACATCTCCGCGGCTATCTTGGTCCTTTCTGTTTTCCTTGGCTTTGTTGTTCAACTGTACCTCGCGCGCTTTACGCAGATTGACGAGTCGTGTACAGGCTGCTTTACTTCGACGCCCCATAGAAAGAAAGCAAGGTACAAGCCTGATGTAATATTGTAGGCTACGTCGCCGTGTAATGTCTGAAGGGAGTGAGGAAAGGTTAAACCAGCTCAAGTGCTGTCGGCGTTCGTAAGTAAGTTCAAGGCGCCCTCCGAGTCCGCTTTGCCGCCGCCAGCAGGGCTCGAGCGGCGTCGGCGGTAGCGCTGCCGATCGTTTGATGCGCTTCGCTCCTTTCTAGGGAGCTCGAGTGTTGGCCAACGCTCGACGTTCTTCACCACTTCTGTCGTCCACGTCCTATTGTTGCTGGTTCTTGTCAGGCTTGTTTGGTAATGTTTGATCCCAAAGCTTCTGCCTTCCTAATGCGGGTCTAATATTCAACCATACTCCAGATCTGCTACTTGGTAGTTGAAATGGGCATGAAATAAGAGTCTTGAGAGGCTCGGTAATTGCTCAGTTTAATCGCTCGTGGTCGTTATTGATGGTCACTGTAGGGAAAGCACGACGAACAGGCGCATTGCGTACTACTTGGCTCCGCACAACTTGCACCGGCGTGGCATGCGAGCCATTTACTTCTGCGCCAGAAGCTGAGCCCTGCGGGCGAAGACCTTCTTGAGAGCGGGCTTTTCCATGAGCTTCTTGTGCCAGCTGGTCCACATTATTCAGGAAGACAGATGCTTGGGGAACCGCAACACTTACGCCATGGTCTTCGGGAACTCTGCAGTCCAGTCGTGATCCTTGAGGATGAAGTTGATTGCGGATACATTCCACCTACACACCACAGCAAGCGGAGGTAAGTACTCCGTGTATAGCGCTCCTGAGATAAAGAGCGGCACTGACGGCACGAAAGCAAGATCTGCGACCGTGGCCCGACCGCCGACGAGGTACTCCTGCTTCGCGAGTACGCTCTCCAGAACGCCGAACACCCGCTTGATCTCGTTCTCGTACCGCTCGATCGCGCTGGGCACCTTCTCAGGGTGGTAATTGTGGAACCACCCCGCCTGGCCGTAGTACGGGCCCTGACCCGACGCCTGGAAGTACAGCCACTGGAGCTGGACGAACTTGTCATTGCCGTCGGTGACGGAGATCTTGCGCTCCGTGTCGTACTTGTCCACCAAGTACAGGATGATGGCGTTCGACTCCCTGAAACGCGGGTTAGTTTGGCTTTGGTATCCCTGCGCAAAGATAGTACGCACCAGAGAGCGAAGTCACTGTTCTTGTGGTCAATGATAGTGGGAATGCGTCCATTGGGGTTGTACTTGACATGCGCTTCGCCCTTCTGCTCATTCTTTTGGAAGTCGAGGTAGATGGACTCGTACGTCAACCCGAGCTCTTCCATGACTGCTGCGACCTTCCTGCAGAGTATGGTGTCGTTAATGTTAAGGCGGGTCTCCAGATCTATGCGCAATAGTACACACCAGCCGTTCGGGCCCGCCTTATGGGTGAAGAGAGTGAACTGCTTGCCGTGAGACATGGTGGTAGCAAATATTCAATGAAGTGGTCGATGTGCTGAAGACCTCGAGAAGGAGATGATTGCTGCTTGATGTCACCTCGACCAAGCCCTTCCTTATATACATTTACGTCCAGGAGTCTGCCTCGACGCGATTGGCCTTACGCGTTGCTCGCTAAGCACGGCCCTTGGCGATAGTGTCGCTCAAACTCAGCAGCAATCACACTACAAGCGTTCAATGGATTAATAGTTGAGCACTGACAGTGTCGGGCACATTCACCGACGCACCTCGATGACAGAGCCAGTCTCCGCCCTGTCCGTGTACGCGTCTTCGCACTGCGCATTTTCCGTGTACGCGCCTTCGCACGCGGTTCGCGGCCGTAACTCAACGAAGCCATAGTCCGCCACTCTTCTACCACAAAGCCGTGCAGGAAGAAGGCAGTCTCTGAATATGTTGAGCTATCCCGCTTACGCGTGCAGAATCGGCTAGGATTGGACTTCGTAATCCGAAGAATACATGTTAGCGCATTAAGAACTTTTCCATCATACGTACTACGTACCGTGTCCACACGCCGGCACGACCATCGCGGTCAAATGCGGATGCGCCAGAATCGCAGGGGGTTCGCGTCGGGCGTTTGATAATGCGCGCGGCGGCATCGCAACGGCTGAGTCCTTCGGACCAGCGTTGGCCAGTCAATGACTCGGTCAGAGAGTCAAGTCATTGACTATGCGTCTAGTCAGTGACCCATCACTGACTTGATTTCAGTCAATGACTGGTCGCCCAAAATGGTAACCCGGCACGGCTGAAATGCAAACTCTGCGGAGACGCTGAAAAAGTTCTCACGCAGGGGTATTCGTAGTCCTGTGTCTGACTGAGAATTGTGATTGGCTGACGGAAATCTCCGCGCCAGGACCCGGAGAACCTTCAGTCAAAGTCACAGTCAACGCGTCTCAGTCAGAAAACTGTGACTATCTGACTAGTCACTGACTAGTCACTGACTCGCACAACGCTGCTTGAAAGTGCGTAAAGCGTTGAGAATGAGAGGACGCGAGCACCCTCGTACTCATTGGCTGGCAGAGATCGGCACAAATTGATCCGCGGATGCCTCCGAGCGCCGGGAGCACCGGGCCTCCGAGTTGCTGGTCGCAACTTCGTATCGACTCGACCGCAAGCACCTGGTCAAGTTGCTGAGCTGCAGAATAATGATAGGCTGGAAATAGCATCTCCTGCCTCTCGCTACTCTTCAGCTTAGTGGACATAATGCGTTAAGCTGTGAGTCGTATTTCGTACGGTCTGTTTCGATACGGTGAGCCTGAACTGCGTCTGCTAAGAAGGGTCAGTGAGGCTGACCAGAAGCCCACAGTGGTACTACCAGCCAGTCAGCCTCAATCCCCGCAGACAGCCTCTCTCGGTCAAGGGCATCCCGGAGAGGCTTCTTCTCTCCACACCAGCACTCATAGTACAAAGTATACTAAACCACTCCGTTCTACTCTTCGCGCTCTTCACACCCTTCTATCACCTACTCTCTTTACTCTTCTGTTACACGCTACTCTTCATATCCTTCCATATCAATGATATCCTCTCCTCTCACCACCGCTACGGTCCAGAACGTCGCCGGTGCAGCACTCGAAGAACACTTGCAGAGCGGAGCACAAATGTTGAACACCGCCGCCGCCCAGGAGAAGCTCCCCAAAACCACCCTCGAGCTGGACATCGAGCGTGGCAAGGCCTGCAACCTCGCCCGGTCCCTGAAGGAAGTCAGCAACACCAAGGTTCACCTCCGCAGCCTGAAGGGACTGTATGCGCACACCCACACTACGCTGCTCGAGCGGGAGAAATTATGTGTGCGTACTCCTGGTTCTCTTCTTGCTCGCCGTGGCTGAAAAGTCGGTTACCCCACAGGCCGAGCAGCAGGCTCAGCTCACCAGAGCGCAGCAGTACATCAAATTCGTCGACTACAACCTCTACCTCGTCCGCTCACGCGTCGTCGAGAAGGACAAGGAGGTCGACGTCCTCAGGGCCCACCTGCCCGAGCAGGCCCTCCTCCAGCCTCAAATCGCCGACCTTGTCTTCAAGCAGGGCGACGCCGCCGTCCAGGACCTCACCACCCAGATCATCGAGCTGCGTACCGTCATCCTCGGCCTGCAGACCGAGAAGCGCGGCCTCATACAAGCTCTCGCGGAGGCCAAGTCCGCCGAGCAGACCCTTGCGAGCAGCCTTCTTGCCCGAATTGACTACGAGATGAAGAAAAATGAGGATTTGGAGGCGCGACTCGCTGCCGCCGAGGCAAGGGCCAACCAAGAGCAATGGATGGTTTCATACGACCTTTGGAGCAAAGCTGCGGGAAAGAGTAAAGATGTGCGTTTTATTGCCTGCATATACACAATCGCGCCCTTCCTGCGGCCTAGCCCTCACGCGGCGTCACGGCGTGTACGTCTCGGAACCCTTTGCCACTACCAGAATCTTCGACAGCCATTGGGCCGGACACGCAGCCCTCCTCATCTGCACGCCTTTCCGACTGGCTGTGGTCGAGCGGCTCGCCCATGTTGCCCAGAAGTGAGGTCGCCGTCGCGTTCGGGAAGGAAAAGTGCAGTGACGGCTGAGCGGGAAGCGAGCCTGACGGCGTGGACCGGGCGACGATGTCGAGCTGCCGGAGGTTGAACATGAACCGCACGATGAGAATCGGCACCTATGCAGATGTGGAGTATTAATCGATGACACGTTGAAACCCTTCTGGCGCACGTACTGGACTTGTAAGCAGCTGGAAGTATACGGAGTTTGCGTTCTGTGATTGGTCCTTGCTGTCAATTAGGCGTGCAGCAATAAGCATATGAAGAGCGAACAGTAGTGTTGGGTGCGATAATTTGCGTCAGGTTAATTCCGAGGAGCGCCCTACAGCGGTAACACTATAAGAAAACAGCGAACGATGGGTAAAGAGGCAGCACAAAAGGCGCACAGAAAGTATGCGGTACCTGCAACAGTCGCAATCAGCTCCTGCTAGCTTAGCCTGGCGTTAGGGCGGTGCTCACCGTCACGTAGAAGACAGACAGTTATAGGTACGGACATTCCGGCTCGCTTCGATCGTTGCCAGTGTTGACCAGTTTTGATCCATGTGAGAATAAGAACGAGGAGGTTGGCAATTAAAGAGGCGACGGGACTTAAGTAGGCCACTGAGGGCTAATGTCAGTGCATAGAGGATGCGAGCGACATTGCATACCTCTATCAATCGGTTTAGGCTTTCATTCAGCAGCATTCAATGCTTTTCGACTCACAACATGTTCACACGTTCAGAGGTGCTGCCTGTCAAAACGCACATGTAATACGGATTGCCGTCATACGAGAAATTAAAGCCAACAACACCAATCTAGATGGTTCATGAGCGCATTGATACACATATAATCCGAATCTCACGCACCACGTCCATGGCAATGGATGCTATTTCTAGAGTGAAGACAAGCAGGAAGATAGCGTGCCTATATATCGAGTTGCTCCACAACGCATACACGCGCAGTGTGGTAAATACTGAAAATATTTGAGCACCTGCAAGGCTATATGTTTGTGGCTTACACGCCACCTGGCACGTTTGGAGTAAATTCAGGACTTGCCGCGGGATTCCAGTGGAAGAGCATCTATAGGTACATTCTATGTCAGCGTTTGAACCAAAATATGCCAGAAACAAACACGGACGCCTGCCATTGAAATATGTTAATCAAGGACACACCTTCAGATAGCCATTCGAAACACACCTGCGGGATACTGTACATTAATGACCTGACAGGGTGTCACACGTCACAGGGGGTCCCGCCTGTCCGCTATCCGGGTTTTTGTCACCGGTCACAGAGGGGTCCGCCGGTCTGTGACAGGTAAGTCCTTACCCCCAACATTTTGGGCCTGTGGCGCAATAAGCCTTTTTCCTACTCGACGCCCTTGAACAATGCATTCGTGGTAGATCCTGCACAATTATAGCCAAATAACGATGAGTAAACACCAAATTTGGCTCCAGATGGCCCACCCACCACCGGTCTCTGGAAGCATGTCACAAGCCTTCGACCCTGCCGCCGCTCATCCGGATCATTGCAAAAATGTCACAGTCACAAGCGGCCCCTGTCAGGTCATTAATGTACAGTATCCACGAAACCCAGTAGCTGGCTTAAGACCATATTCCACCGCATCGAGATGAGTAGGACTGATGGAAGGGTGATTTTCTTATTCCAGACAAACATCCACTCTTGGTCCAGTGTGATCAAGTATTCGTACAAGATAAACGCTGAGAAAGACGTCAGTGCTGGGCACGAGAAGAGCGTTGCAATGAGCACAAACCAGTGAATGCAAAGCCCACAAACGAGCCTAACTGGCTGATGGACAGGTAAGGATTAGAATCCTTACGCCAGACATGTAGAATGCATGCGGTACGCACAACTGCAGCAGCTCTTCAACGTGCACCGATTCTTGTTTTATCGGCAGCGACATGTCTGGTTACAGTGCGTGTGGTAAGGAGGCTTCAGCGAGGACGCATATCAATGCTGGGAAAACGACATACCCCGTACTCACAGACGTAACTATGGACTCGTGACATCGGATTCGAGACTGCGGTGATACTCAAACTGATACCTAGCACCGCTCCTAGTGCTGGATCTGATATCACAGATGCTGGCCGACCATGTCCCCTCCCACAAGGTGTGATTGCTACACCAATCTACTAGCGATGGGAACTTGGGTATGCATTGGGCTTGTGAAATCCCAGGAAGACTCAGCCTTGTATGGCTTCTTGACAATATCGCGCGTCGGTGAGGCAAACTGCTTGTCTGCGGAAATTGTCGGAAGGCACAGTCCAACTGCATAGTGCTCATCTCATCGCAGATTGTCATTCATCTATCAACCCAAACCCGCTCGGTGTGCAAGGGTAGCGAGGAGGACGCGAAACGCTTGCAGAATGATGAAGTTATGAGAATACGTTTGCATCTTTTGCCTTCAACACTCAAGACTTGAATGTTGAAGGCGAAATGTGCAAAACTCCCGATACAATCAAGCACGTACTTGTAGCTAATAAATTCTGTTCTTTTCCTACACCGTCGTTGCGTTATGTGCTGCGATGGTCCCAGTCACAGCACTTAGCGACACGCCGACAAGTACCAACGGCCCCGCCTTTCATAAGACCAGCCACCTTCCCCTGCACAGTGCTTCCCATCGCGCCGCCCGCATTACCGCAAAGAAACCCGGTGCGCGGAGACGCCGCTTTGGTGAGGCCTCGGACGAGACTTCGGTTTGGTGACTCGTGCTGCGTGAAGGTCAGATCACCGCTGTGAAAGCAGTATTTATAGCCATATTAGACGGTCGATAGATTCACATGTGGTGAATGGCGTGATGGAGCGAACCAAAGGGGATGAGCGTCGCGTCGGAGTCGGTCGGACGACTTGGGATGACACGAACATCCATCCTCACTGGCGGGCGGGCGAGCAGTGAGTATTGAGATTACAACAAGTTAATCCGTACGACCTTCAGGGCCCAGACTAGTATCCCTAGGCAGGCCCAGACTGGCTCAGGTGTCCAGCTCCTCTCGAGGAGCGGAAGTCGGGGCGGGGCAGGATTGCAAGTTGCGGATGTGTTACACGATCTGGGACCCGGTAAATCCTTTCCGCATTTGCGACAGAATCTACCCGTTGCATTTTGAGGACGTGTACATGAGGTCGGCGCGACCTGACTGTTTTAAATCGTCCAGTTGGTCGACGTAGTGGAATAACGCGAAGCGTGTAGGCGCCGAGATGGATCTAGTGCTTGCTGGCGGCGAATTTTAGACCACCCCAAGTTCAATGGGGCAAGCAGACTAAAGAAAGCGTTTGCACCGATGAATGACGGACATAGTGTGTATTACAGTATTACGAGAAGTGTGGATTACAGTGACTAATAATGAGAGTGAAAGGTAATAAGGAGTTGAAGTGAAAAGTGAAAAGTAATCAGGAATTAAAGTGATAAATAGTGGGCTCCGAGTGTCCAGTGCTTCATCCGTAGGGGTATCGGGTGGCGAGGCGCATGGGCGACACTAGTCTCTGGCGCGGGTCTCGCAACACGAAGGGCGTCCGTCGGTGGAGTCTGCCGACACCTCACCCACTTTATTAACATACCGTAGTTGATCATCGAGGGGCTGAGCCTGCATCTTGCAGAACTCAGTTTCATGACCGCAGTGCCGCGCTCGCGCCGGTCACTTGCATAGCCATGCCCGCGATATCAGCCACGCCGGCAGTCAACGAGTGGACAAGATGTCACCGGGAAGGCAGACGTGAGATGGCTTGCCGAGTTTGCCCGCAACTTGGACGGTAGAGACGGCTTAGAACTTGGCTTCCTTGCGCATCTCGCGGTCGTTGTCCAGAGCGACTTCGAACTCGTTCATACCCTGCAACGTTGTGAGCATACGACACGAAAAAAGAAAGCTTCTGGTACTCACCGTGCGCGTCCAAACACCAGCCGCACGTCCATCGCGCCAGAGTTCCCGAAGCACCTCACGGGGGACCCGAACCCAGTCGTCATCCTTGGCAGTGGAGTTGATGTTGTCCGGCTTGTCGACCCACAGATTCAAGAAGTGCCAGTCGCCCGCCGAGATGAAGAAATCCGTAGTTACAGGTCCCATGTCGGTGATGTCTTCCCATTGTCCACGGGTGGTGCGCCATAACTCGGGCAGCTGTGTACGCAGTCAGCCAAGATGAACACGATTGCACGTGTTGAAACGTACCATGAGAAGTTGACAAGCCGCCAAAGCGAAAAAGACAACGGCGAATGGGTTCAAGCCGCTGAACACGCGACCAAGAACATAAACCCAGGATGCACGGATGGATAGAGCCTTGAAGTTGAAGTTTCCGACAAAGTCATCGTCCGTCGCGGGTGCTTCAGCCTTGGTGATGGGAGCCGAAGCGTCAGTGACGGTGACCTGTGACTCGAGGGCAGCGTCCACGGCGGCGGCAGTCTCAACGGATGCCAATGCGGTGGGAGCCGGGGTGTCGACAGAAAGAGCGTCGATGTCGATGATTGACAGTTCGGCGGAAGCATTCGCGGAAGCTACAGCTTCAGGAAACATTGATGGAACAAGGCAGACGTCCAAGTCGATGTATTCAAGATAGCCAGTGTTGAGGTCCAAGTCTCCAATGACGTCGAAGAGAACGTCGAAGCCAGCAGAGGCGTTGAGGACGGAGGGAGTAGCGATGTTGTCGTTGTCATAGATAGAGAAAATGGAAGTAAAGGGAGCCCAGAGATCAAGAGCGAGACCAGCGCGAGAAGCGAGGCTGGAAGACGAGAAGGAGACAGCGCCCCAAGTGCCATAGAAGTGCGCGACAAATGGTGCGAGCAGCGTTGCGACGAGCGCGACGAGGAGGTCGACGAAGACGAGCATGGTGGTTGAGGTGAGGGAGAGGTTGGGTCGCCGTCGCCGTTCTTATACGTTCGAGCGAGGCTGACCGTGCTTCGAATGCCTTCCGGCTCTGAATCGGGAAGTGATCAACCCAATTCGGCCGACCTTCCGCTTCCGTCCACAACGCGGCGCTTATGCTCGAGCAGGCCTTGCCAAGGTTGGGCCTTGGCACAGGATGACAGGGTGAGATCGAGGATGGGTAATAGGGATTAAACGGACAGCGGCGTCAGTGAACGTCGGCAGAGATTTGCTGTCTACGCGGTGGCTTGGGTAACTTATTGATATCTTCCAAGCTTCGCAAGCCGCACATAAGCGGAAGAAGCCTTGAGGTGTAGGCTATATCATAGTCCGGTGTACTACTCAGCCTTGTAGAATGTAACAATGTTAGATTTCGCATTGCAAACCTGTAGGATCTGCGCGTGCATCTGAAAAAACCCCCTTACTATTTCTGCCTAATGCATGCTGATAAGCACTAATTCATTGCACATAAGCTTCAAAGTAACACAACTAGATAAATAGATACATTAGGCCAATAAGGCAGTTTAGTGAGGTCCTTTGCTAATTGTCTTAATTATTCTATATATTAGGGCAATTAGTCCTATTTCTCAGCTATTTGTTTCCTTACTGTCCTATTTTGTTCCTTACATGCAGCTATAATACCACTACTGCTTGACTAGTCATCTGAGAAATCCCCCTTCTTAATTTAACCTGATGTTCTGTATTGCATATTTAGTTATCTACATACAAGACTAAGCTACCTAACACAGCAAACTACTTGTACTGTGCAGGTAAGCCCATGCACCATGCACCATACTCACCTGCACTGCGCCATGCCCACCTGTGTGTTGTATCTGTCAGTAACATACTTACGTACACCACTACCCTGGCCCTCGTGTCGTGCACCAGCCCCTTCTGACGGGGGCGCACTTGTCAGCGTCGGTCTGCACGCGTCGTGCTTCGCCACGTCCTGCGCGCCAGCGCCGGCGCGGTGCGCGTGCTGCGCTCGTTGGCGTTGTGCTGGGGTAGCTTGCTACCCTGGTCCCTCGCGTCGTGCGTCGGCCCTTTGTAACGGCGGCACGCTCGCCTGCGTCGGCCTGCGCGCGTCGTGCTTCGCCACGTCCTGCGCGCCGGCGTTGGCGTGGTGCGCATCCGTCGGCACCGTACGTGCGTGCGCCGCTGTCCCGCCCTGCGTATCTTGCGCGTCGTGCTGTACGCGCCGGTTTCTTGTGCGTCGGCGTCGCGCTCACCTGCGTCGGTCTGCGCGCGTCGTGCTTCGCCACGTCCCGCGCGCCGGTGTTGGTGTTATGCGCGTGCTGCGTTCTCGGCGTCGCGCCTGTGTAGCTTGTTGCGCTGGTCCCTCGCGTCGTACGTCGGCCCTTTGTAACGGTGGCGCGCTCGTCTACGTTGGCCTGCGTGCTGTGCTTCACCACGTCCCGCGCGCCGGCGTTGGCGTTGTGCGCCGCCGTTCGTGTCGTACGCGTCATGTCGTGCACGCCGGCTTCTTGTGCGTCGGCGTCGCGGCGGCCGGCGTTGAGCTTGTTGCGTCGTGCTTGACTACGCGGGCGTTCGCGCGCGGTGTTCGTTGCTGGTGGGGGATGCGTGGTGCCTATTCATGAAAGCACCGTCCATAAGCCGTGCATGCACGGCCATGGACGGCTCTGGGTAGCAGCGGTGGATGCGGCGAGAGGGCCACGTACCTCGTTTGCAGGGGGAGCCCCTCCCCTTCAACAGCCTTGCTCGATAACTCACGCGTCCCCCCACTCTTGTGTGGTGTCGCTTGGGTCCTGGTGTCGCGGTAGGTGGTCGCGACGCAGCTAACGCGTCGGTTAGGAATGAGGGACCGAGGGAATGAAAGATGACGCCAACCAAACGCGAAGGCTTCAAAGACGTTAAGGCGCTTCAATATACCCGGTAAGTTATGACCATTCTGTACGATACCACACGCAAGCCGCTATGGCGTAGTTGTTAATCTACTGGGCCCATTTACCCAGGTGATCCTGGGTTCAAGTCCTTCTGGGTGCATTGTGGTTATTTCTAGTCATCTTTTTTTGAGCCTCGGCCCATTAACAAAAGCATACAGTGTGAATTACTTTGGTCGTCTGTGAAGCAGTCACTCTTTTAGAGCTATTGTGATATTTAAAATTGATTGTAACTTGTTGTTCAACTGTGGCAAATGGCAATTATATAAGAATATAGACATTCTAGGCAAAAGCAGCTCTTTTTAGCAATTGTACAGAGCTTATATATTAGGTTATAAAGGTAATATTAAAGAGCTTCAGACTTGTCATTAACAATATCCTTAAAGCTTTGTGCACTTTGAAAACCAGTTTAATAAGGAATCCATTATGCATTTATGTGCCAACTAGGCTGAAATAGAGAATAGTAGCTACATTAACTCTAAAAGTGTAATAGTATAAGCATATAGATTAGCTGATTGGCAGAAAAGGAGGACATAGAACTAAATTAGCTTTAAGCAATACAATAATAAGAGTCCAAGTAATAAATAAAAGCAATAGCAAAATAAGTGTCATAAGCTCTAGATAATGTCATAAATATGATACAAATAACAAGCAAATAATTAAAAGGCTAATGATAAGCTACTGATAAAATATGCAATAGTGAGAAATTAGATAAAAAGAAATATAGTAAATGAGCTAATGAAAGAATGCAATAAGGCATTGTTAAGGGATAAAAAGTCAATTAGGCAGCAAAAAGCCATTAATAATCAGCAGATTAGAATGTTAAAAGGCAATGGGCTGTTTAGCAAGCTAATAGATGTAGATTAGCTAAATAAACTATATTTTAAGAATACATTTTCACAAAAAGCGAAAAAGAGCATAATAAACAACTTAGTGTTAAATAAGAAGCATAAAGCATAGATTAGAAAGAGGGTTTTTCCAGATGTGGTTTGTGGTACACCTGTCAGATTTCATGAGATCTATGCTGGATGGCATGAACGATACAGTCCGTAATGCATTTGGCCATTATCCTTTGGCCAACAATTAAGGGGGATATCGCTCGTCGCAAATGACCGAACCTGCCAATTAGTTAGAATAGCAATCCACATCACGAAAGAGGTTCTAGTTTATATTGTGTTAGATAGGGCACATAGCAATGATAGCACCATTGACTTCCTCGACATATATTGTACTACATACCCAGGTTTTGGCTATGGGCTGTAACAGGGGCTATCGTGCCTTTGCTATGACTCACTATGAACAGCAGCTACAAGGCGCGTGAATCAAAATGCCGGATTGGGGGAGAGCGACTTATTAATTACATAATTCTAGGATGTTTATTTACACATGAATTATATTGCAAATAGCAGCGAACTGCAGTACAGAACAGGGATGAGTATCTACTGTGGTCCGTTACGCTACCAGTACCAGTACTCGAGGCCAAGGTCTCGGGCTTCGTGCATCAGAGGTCAGTTACAAATTCTTGTGAAGAAGATAATATTTACATACACACACAGCTGCACATACGAAACCCTGAAGTCCCGAGCCTGTAGAGAAGAGTGAGTGCTGAGGGCGGTCCTTGTTTGCAGCAACACAAGGACTCACCAGCAGTCCAGAAAGCCACCACTGCTGGAGTATTGGCAGCATTGTAAGCCACTGGACATTGCTGTCCATGCATAGCTACTTCAGTGTAGTCAGTGACTCGTGAGTGTTGCTGATAGTAGTAGCAATACATGTAAAATTTGGGACTTACTGTGGTGTATGCAGATGAGATGCGGACTTCAGAGGCGATGGCAGACAGCACGTCTTTTGTACGTCAGCGCGTGAAGACCCGTGAATCGGCCTCTTAGGCGCTCGGGTCACGCCGTTAGTGAAGGGGGCGATAGAAAAGGACCGAGGTACGTACAATTTTAGGTGCAGGCGCAGAGCCTCAGCTCCGTGCATGCTCAGGGATAGAATGCCAGAGCGAATGGCTTCTCACATAGGCTCACATAAACTCTAATAGAACTTAGTCAGCCAACTAGAAGCTCCTCGAGAAGAAGGCATCTACTCGCGGTTCTCAGAGACCGTAGTAGAGCTAGGATCATGTACCGTAGAGCATCATAGGCTCTACTAGCCTATCATATCTTTTCTTTCAATGGATAACTCCGGGTGCGTACCATAGACAACATCAACTATGTAATTGAAACCCTTTCCTGATGCAAACAAAGTTTGTCGTGTTTCCAGACGTCTGTCACATCCCTGAATCCATTCGTGTTATAAGATGTGTCACGCCGATCCTTATCATTAGATGCTTATCGTATCTATGGTTTCATTACCGGTGATAGTGTGAACATGTCCAATGGTGTTTGCAAAGTGTTGACAGTCCCCACGGATAGTGGCTACGCTACAGTGCGGTGCAATGTGCATGGCTATCAGGTCGGTCACATAACAGAAGGGTGCGTCCGGTGATACATCACGAAAGAGGTTTTAGTTTATATTGTGTTAGATAGGGCATATAGCAATGATAGCCCCATTGACTTCCCTCGACATATATTGTACTACATACCCAGGTTTTGGCTATGGGCTGTAACAGGGGGCTATCGTGCCTTTGCTATGATTCACTATGAACAGCAGCTACACGGCGCGTGAATCAAAATGCCGGATTGGGGGAGAGCGACTTATTGATTACATAATTCTAGGATGTTTATTTACACATGAATTATATTGCAAATAGCGGCGAACCGCAGTACAGAACAGGGATGAGTATCTACTGTGGTCTGAGTCCGTTACGCTATCAGTACCAGTACTCGAGGCCAAGGTCTCGGGCTTCGTGAATCAGAGGTCAGTTACAAATTCTTGTGAAGAAGATAATATTTACATACACACACAGCTGCACATACGAAACCCTGAAGTCCCGAGCCTGTAGAGAAGAGTGAGTGCTGGGGGGCGGTCCTTGTTCGCAGCAACACAAGGACTCACCAGCAGTCCAGAAAGCCACCACTGCTGGAGTATTGGCAGCATTGTGGGCCACTGGACATTGCTGTCCATGCATAGCTGCTCCAGTGTAGTTAGTGACTCGTGAGTGTTGCTGATAGTAATAGCAATACATGTAAAATCTGGGACTTACTGTGGTGTATGCAGGTGAGATGCGGACTTCAGAGGCGATGGCAGACAGCACATCTTTTGTACGTCGCGCATGAAAACCCGGAATCGGTCTCGGGCGCTCAGGTCACGCCGTTAGTGAAGGGGGCGATAGAAAAGGACCGAGGTACGTACAATTTTAGGTGCAGGCGCAGAGCCTCAGCTCTGTGCATGCTCGGGTATAAAATGCCAGAGCGAATGGCTTCTCGCATAGGCTCACATAAACTCTAATAGAACTTAGTCAGCCAACTGGAAGCTCCTCGAGAAGAAGGCATCTACTCGCGGTTCTCAGAGACCGTAGTAGAGCGGATCATGTACTGTAGAGCATCATAGGCTCTACTAGCCTATCATATCTTTTTCTTTCAATGGATAACTCCGAGTACGTACCATAGACAACATCAACTATGTAATTGAAACCCCTTTCCTGATGTATATCCTTCAGTAATCCACGGGATTGCTCTTTGGATTGTCTGGAATCATCAATGGGATCGACATGCCTGCGTTCATGAAGCCTGCCACATAGTGCCTTCTTATAATGGCCATAATTGCTTATAATGGCCGTCATTTTGGGCGCTTCTGGTAAAGGTGCGTCGATCTTGGCACGCTTCCATTGAGCTGCAATCTGCAAAAGAAATATTGGGTCTTCGAAGCTTTATCAGCGAGGTAAAACTAGTGTCAATGGTACTTCTCACCCAGCTGCATAGCTAATTTCTCAGATTATCCTCTACTGTCGAAGGCATTATTGTTGGGAACGTCTACAAACACTCTAGACCTTGCGGCCTGTATATGTGATTTTCTCATTCATATTGCCTCACAGGAGGCGTTCACATGTGGCCGAATTTACACATACTACAAATATATTGATGAAAGTTGCAATTTCTCTGGGTTACATGGCCTTACAGAATATCTAAATATTGTTGCGCTTGTCAATGTTGAACAAGTTACTACAGTTGTCCTGCACGCAAATTTATAGTGCTCAGTAAAGCTGACCTAGCTTCACAAACATCCGACAAAAGTAACATAATATATCTTACATTTACAAAAGAATATGCAGCTTATCTAGCCATACAAGAGCTTCCCCAAAGACCTGATGTACCACGAAAGACTCGACCCTGTTCAGGACTTTGTGGCGTGTGAACTTCACCACGATTCCTGAGACACTGGTTCGACCTACTTTTGATAAGCGATATCGATATTAGTCTCGTTCCCATCTGCTCTGAACTCCGAAAGCGCTGAGGCTTTCGGCCAGTGAGTCGGACATCGAAAAAGCGATGTTCACTGGCTCGTTAGAGCGTCTGGTGAGTTTGGATCATCCGGGTGTAGATCGCTCGCATGTGACGGCTCTCTGGCTTGCTCCTGCTTGCTCTCAGAGTCGACGACGACCGCCCCTCGCTCTTTGCTCCCCTCCTACGGTTGATTCATGTTCTCTCAGCCCTCCAGGCTCGTTTCGTCTCTCCCATTAGTCTATCTCCTAGCGCTGAGTCCGGATAGCTCTTCAAAGGCGGAAGGCAACTCTACCAAGCTAGCTACACGGGCTTGGTTATTGCGAAGGTGTCTCGAGTTTGCGCAGGTGTAGGGCATTATGGGAAGAAACGAGAGGGCTAGGAGATACCAATGGAGCCTCTTCTACGGTATGTCTCTCATGTTCCGGCTTATTAATTTATCTGCACCTAGAGTCCTTTCGCTTTGCCTATTTGTGGCGATTCGAACCCTGCAACTATCAAGCCGGTCGTGAACTGGCCTTATGCGCCCTAGGAAGCCATCCGCGCAATTCTTGTACATCATTCTCGTCAGCTGCGTGTGTGGTGGCACATTCTGCCTTCTTGTACACCCTCGCTCGCTCCCGAACAGTTGGAGGGGCTTCCAGTTGGATTTTACACTATCTTATGGGCACCGCTTGAAGCTTTAATGTATATATGACTGTATAATCCAATGCAACAATATACAAATGAAACTACACGCATACACAGAGCTCCAAGTGTTGAGTGACGAGCGAGAGCAGCAGCCGTAGCGAGCAGGCGCGGTCACGTGCGAGCCATCTACACCCGGACGGTTCAAAGTGACCAGACGTTCTATTACATTACCGTGCATCGACTTTTCGATCTCCGCACGGCAGGTCCCGTAGGGCCAATGTCATAGATACGGCTGGGAACGAGACTATATCGATATATACGTGGCGATGAGATAAGCGCATGTTCAAGATGTAAACCAAATAATGGTCGATCCATAGAAAGTACAAGCCAGTCAGATCAGGGCAAGAGAGTCAATGATGAGTACATACCGTAGTGAGCAATTTTATGTGACTCATTTCAGCAGAGCTTGCCGTGAGAGGTGTGAAGAGGAATTCCCAGCGGCGGTCATTCCGGACACATATATTACTGAATGTCAAAAATCATTGAATAACCGAAAATCGCGAATAGCCGTACACCCGTACTCAGGCGAACTGACCTTGCTCCTTGGCAGTGGGCACTTCCCACGTCCTGAGCACTGACGCAGGTTTGCTGTCGTCCGTGATAGCGACTTTTACCTGCTGCAGAGCTAACGCAGTGCGCCGAATCTTGAAGGTGGTATGCTGCGACGAAGTATAGAAGGAATCAAAGGTAACTGAAAGGTCTTGGGCAGGTCATCGACGTAAGAATTCAAGCAAGACGGACCAAGCAAAGCGTGAAGTGGCTCCAGAATAACGCGCGCTCTCATTGGCTTGCAGCCATCTGCCGATCGTGCCGATCAATATACATTGATCCGCGGGCCCCAGGACAGCCGGACTTCACTTTGGTCAAACCGTACTAACTTACATACTTACACTTCGGCCGTAACATTCGTCTCGTCGACTCCAATCGCCATTACTCGCTGAGTTAGAATATTTCGGAAGGCTGCGAATCGACTACCAGCCTCTCTACATGCTCTGACTCAGCATGCTCAAAGTGTTATGTCGTGTGTTCTAATACAAACGGTGGTTTCCGACACAGCGAGTCCAGACAGCAGCCGCTGCCAAACAGGATCGGTGAGGCTGACCGCAAGGATATGAAGGCGATTGTCGGTCAGCCTCAACCTTCGCGGAAAGCCTCTTTCTGCTGAAGGGCTTCTGTACAGGCTTCACCCTCTCTATTCTTCCCTCCACCTCCACGCCGCATCCCAACGAATCATACCTACCTCATTCTGCTCTGCACATACTACACACTCTCTATACTCTACCTTCCTCTTACCCTCCATATCACAATGATCTCATCTCCCCTCGCCACCGCGACGGTCAGGACCGTCGTCGGTGCAGCACTCGAAGAATACTCGCAGAGCGAAGCACACATGTTGAACGCGGCCGCCGTCCAGGAGAAACTCAACAAGACTACCCTCGAGCTGGACATCGAGCGTGGCAAGGCCTGCAACCTCACCCGGTCCCTGAAGGAAGTCAGCAACACCAAGGTTCACCTCCGCAGCCTGAAGGGACTGTATGCGCACACCCACACTACGCTGCTCGAGCGGGAGAAATTATGTGTACGTGCTCCTGGTTCTCTTCTTGCTCGCCGTGGCTGAAAAGTCGGTTACTTCACAGGTCGAGCAGCAAGCTCAGCTCACCAGAGCGCAGCAGTACATCAAATTCGTCGACTACAACCTCTACCTCGCCCGCTCACGCGTCGTCGAGAAGGACAAGGAGGTCGACGTCCTCAAGGCCCACCTACCCGAGCAGGCCCTCCTCCAGCCTCAAATCGCCGACCTTGTCTTCAAGCAGGGCGATGCCGCTGTCCAGGACCTCAACATCCAGATCATCGAGCTGCGCACTGTCGTCCTCGGCCTGCAGACCGAGAAACACGGCCTCACTCAGGCACTCCAGGCTGCCAAGTCTGCGGAGCAGACCCTCGCGAACAACCTTCTCGCCCGCCTCGACTGCGAGATGAAGAAGAACCAAGAATTGGGGCGCGCCTCGCTGCCGCAGAAGCGAGGGTCAACCAAGAGCAGGACGTCGCCGCTGGCCGCCTGCAACGGCTCGAATCCGAACAACTGAAGAATCATGACCTCACCGCCCGCCTAAGCCGCACCACCGTCCCCTCTCTGACGCCCGCCATGACGCGCACGTCACCGAAATTCAGCTCGCTGAGTCGGTGGCGGACGCCGCGGACGAAGTCTTCGTGAAGACGCTCGAGCTCGCCTTATTCGAGCTCCAGGCGTACGAGGCTACCCACGAGCTGCAACACGCGCAGGCGACACACCAGACGGAGCTCGCGACGGTGCGCAATGAGCACCAGTGCGAGATGGCCGAGCTGCGCGCGAAGTTCGAAGCAAGAACGACGCACGGAAGGACCTCCCACTCCTGCAGCACAATACGCCGCCGGGGCCGCGAAGCCGATGCAAGACAAGGAGAACGCCGCGACACCTGCAAACAGACTCACAAGGCGTCGCACCATCACGTCCGCGTCCTCTAGGCGCGTGTCGTTGGTGTAATTCCTTCACGGTCTCGGTTGCTGGTGAGTGGCATTGTCCAACACTGAAGCCTTCACGCTGACGCATTGTGTAGGTTCAATTCGGTTTCTTTTCTGGGAGGGACTGGTTTCGCGCTTCGGATTTTTTGTTTCTTGGTTCTTCTCTGGGGCTTCTCTGTGTGGACGCTACGGACTCGGACTCGGACTCGGACATTGACATGGACTTGGACATGGACTTGGACTTGGACTTGGACTTGGACTCCTATAATTGTACCACCGCCCCACCGCCCCGAGCTTCAAGGCTCCAGTCGACCACCACCCAAGCGTGCTTGTCACCAACGAGCGGAAGGACGCAAAGGGAAGTCCATTTCATTTTCTCTCGGCGTAGGTGTAGCGGAGGGCCCGGCCAGCCTTCTTCTCACCTGCTCCGAGCTTTATCTTTTCTTCCCCCTTCCCCTTCTTGCCTACAGAGCACTCATCACTTTTTGCCTCCATAGGTTTCAGGCGCGGATATCGACGGGCGAGAAGGTCAAAAGGGAAGTCTTCTCCGATTCTTCACTCTCTGCGCTCAATACAGGTACTTAGGCGGCCTGGCCAGCCGTCTTTGCGCTCGCTTCGCGCTTTTCTTCTTCCTCCTCCCTCGCCACACACAGAGCGCTCATCACTTTTGTACCTGTCATTATAGGGTTCGGAAGGACCTGAGGGGCTCGGCTGGTCCGGCTCTTCGTTAAAGGTCAGCGGTGTTTTGAAGCGCGAACTGTGAGTCGTCTTCCTCGAGATGCTCGGTCGGATTGTGCTGACACTTGCGGGTTTGCAGGGCCCCTCGCGTCTTTGGGCATCATCCTGAGGGAAGGACGACCGCACTAGTCCGCGTTGCCCAGTCGGCGCAGACTCTTGTGCGGTTGACCTGGCGCAGGCCGTTTCGAGGCCCTTAGGATAACTACTCGTCGTGGCGAGGAAACCAAGATGCGCTTGACCCAGTCTCTTCTACCGACTCTGATACTGAATTGTCTTGCATGTCTTCATAATATCACGCTCCTTTACTTCATATGTCACTATCTTTGCGATCTCGTATGCAAGTCTACCACGTCAACCTTGCCGAGCAGTATTGGTGAGGGCTTGCACAACGCTCCGCAGCGCATTTCTCATTAGCAGGACCGGTCACATCTGTAATATTTGCCACATTCCCATCCGCAACGCGTCTGACTGTTACTCTGACATATGTAAGCTCATCAACGGTCTTTGATTGCCCCAATCAGAGACCGCGAATGAGTTTATATAGGGACTCTGCGAGCTGTAGACGTAGCGGATGTGGGAGCGTTGGTCGGATCGAAGACAAGTGGGCGCAAATTTTCAAAGGTCCTTGCCGTTTTTGCCATGTGACCATGACAGGAACCCCTGTTTCCTAGTCTCACTACACTCATGAACGAGTACACCATACTCGTCCATGAGTGTGGCGAGGCTCCTGGGTGCTGCCTGAGGTGCAACTTTTGGTGTCGGCGCGCTAGGTCAACCTCGCTATATGAGCGGATAGGAGGAGTAACTTACAACTCCTATCAGCTCGCATGGCGAGATTGAATCGGAGCCGCAGACCGCAGAGAACGAAGGTTGCAAGCGTGAGATGCGGCACATCCCCAGGACAGAGGAAAACAGTGGATGTGGGTGGGTGATTGGAGTTGAGTACAGCGTGAACCTGCGAGCTCCTCAAATACCCGCGCCATCGGCACGGCGAGAAGGGCTAGACAGCTGTCACGCTGGGGTTGCACGCCTCCATGGGGAAAGCATTGGCCAGATGCACTGGCAGCACGATACCCATCTGTAACGAGGTATGCAAACCCTTATGCGAAATGGGGGCTGAGGAATTACTCCATCGTTTCCTGTGCTCAAATGCGTCGCGGAACATCATACTGTTATACCAGACAGGTATAACGGATCATTTTCTATGCGGTAAAAGAGGCCACTGAGAAGTGCAGACTAGGTCACAGTCACTCTCACCGGATATCTCGCCATAAATCGTAGTGCGATGTCGTCTCTTCTCTGTTCTCTGTTGGAGATATTGGTGTCCATACGGATTAGCTGGCTCCGGATTTGTCATAAAAACCGTTCGGCGGAGCGATCTCTCCGGAAGCTTCAGCGGTCTCCGAGAATATGAAAGCACAACGACCTAAGCCTATCGCTGAGCTGACTGCGAAAGGCCTTTAGCGAACCGGGCGGTGCTTACCTCATGCTTCACAACAATAGAGCATCGCAGTTCTGCAGCTATTACGGCCCAGCGCCCAGTCATCCATCAGGCTGCCGTGTAACTGTCACAGAGAGACTGCGCTCAGCCCCAGTGAGATATTGACGAGAGAATCCGACACTGCTCGTCCCTGTCTCAGCATCCAATCGGACAAAACATTATAAGTATTCCAACACACCGTATAATTCGTAGCGCTATTCCTACAGCAAACATCCGTCAGCCACGCACTCGCTTCCATCCCTCTTTTCTCCTTTTCCCCAGCCCACAATGCTGACGCACGTCGAGAACAAAGCTCGCAGCGGCATTGCGAAGGCATACTCCGACGAGCACTTCGGACGGTATGGATGAGTGGTGAGTGTGCATGACTCCGTTCTCTGTACCTTGACGTGAAGCGAGCCTATCCTTAAGCGTGTATAACCCGCGAAAACACTTCATAATCAGCCTTCACGGGGCTCCTGTCAGAGTGCACTTTCGCGTACCGAGAACGCATGTGCCGGGTATGAGATGACGGTGAGGGAGGGTGACGTCGTAGTGGCTTGATACACACATCCGGCGTAGGTTTGCAGGACCTGGCTTGTGCGTGGGCCAGTGCAAGTGCATCCCACCCGCAGCACGCGCGTTGGGCGGAGGATTCGAGTCCAGCATATCTCGGTGCACCCGTGCCGGATCCAACATACTGAGCAGGATTGTGAAAATTGAAACCACAACGCGATTTCGAGTGCGAACAGGATCCTTGCAACGCGAGACAGGTGCTCAGTAAGAGGGAGTAGATTGTCTTGTTGGAGGTGTTGGTAAACTGTTGCTATGAGGAGACCTCGACGGCCGGAGCAAACAAGGTGTGTTCTGCGGAGAAGGATAAAAGGATTCGTATAGGGTGTGCATACTGTATACATGCATGTGTAGCATCCCGTGGTGAACAGTCTTTCGGGTCGGGCAACATCGACTTGTACACGGGACACAAATGTGCACGGCTTTTCCTAATTATTCTCGTGCATGTATGCGTTGGTCACTTCCCCACATCATGTCCCATCTTTTGGATAGACGGAGTAAGTCTTTAGTGATGCAACGAAATGAAGCGCGACGCACCTATAGTGTTGCCCGCCACTTTCACCATGCTGCTTGACACCCCAAATGCCGCTCCACTAAATCCCGACGCTCAAACATCATTTCAAGGCCTGATTTGATACAATCTACACCACTGTTGAGAGGACCGTGTAAACGTGGAGAGACTCGGAGTGGGAGGGTCTG